>JNBS01001988.1:4835-17642 GCA_002081575.1 Thraustotheca clavata | reverse complement strand
TGTACGGAGAATTATAAATGAAATTTTTGAAATGGAATTACGAATTGGTGAAATATAACTGCATGTTGTTGAAATTGAATCGAAAATTTGTGAACTTAACTTGAGAAACGTGTATATAGTTATTTCCTACGGATTATGGACGGACCTTAAAATTTCAATTTGATGCTGTCAAGGCTATTGGGAAATACTTGAAAAAGCGTAGCTTCATGTTTATAACGCAACTTACAACCTATGTAAGATTCACTGATTTAATGATCCTATGCATATACACTCAAATACACAAGAAACAATAATTTATTGATCAACGACACAACAATGCAAAAAGTAATGTGCTGGCATGGCGCGTTGTACAAGGTGACTCTTAATCTATGTTAAATTTTGAAATGATTGGAATCTTATATACACACTAGAGTTGTGACCCTGGCATCGCTTAGGTGTAGTTGGTGTTGTGATTGTGAGTGTGTTTGATAGTTGTAGCGGCAACGTTGCAGATTGGTGAATGTCATTGATTGGTTTTTAAGTATTAAAAATATTGTATATTTTAATGTGCTGGATACAAATATCAAGTGTAGAATGTGTATTTTTTAAATATATTTTGTTGGTTAAGGTATCTAATGAAAATGTTGGATTTGATGTAAGCCAATGAAAATTCAGAAAAGTAACAATTTCAACCAACTACCTTGCAAATTGGGGCGGACAGTACACACAGACAGATTTGAATTTTTATAGATATAGATTTCTTCTGTAACTGCTATATCTTTTTAATATTTTTTATGTTTGAAATAAAACTGTTGCATGGAGAATAATAAATAAAAAATATACTTACGAAAATGTGAAATATAAACTGATCTGAAAAATTGCGAAATTAAGCTGGAAAATGTGTAGTAAATTTGATGTTCTCGTCACAAATACATAATCGTTAAATTCTTTAACAGATCTGACGACGTATTTAACAAAGTTATTACTTTTAAATATGGCACATAGCATGAAGGAATGCAATTTGGAGTAAAGAACTTTAGTGAAAATTATAACCAAAAAGCATTTTCTAAGACTACGGCAAATGCAGTAGCAGCCACGATTCAGGATAGCTAGATGTTTTGGATGTTCCAGCCCAATTTCACCACAAGGGGGCCACTCTTGGACAAACTTAAAGCATCTTTGGCAAAATACAATTTAGAAATCCCACTTGAAATATGGTGGTTATTTTAAAAATGCTACAGTAATACTCCAACTTTTGCACAGCCCAATTTTCAACGACATTGACAAGGTATGATTTATTAACAGGTATTACTTTCCACAATATAAAAGCATATGTATACATATTAATCAATTAGTGTAAAATAGCATCGAGTTGCACATCAACACTTAAGCTTAACCTCCTTGACATAGCTGTGATAGAATCTTCATTCCCCAAAATTCGTGTATGTTCCCAACACTTTACAATAGTTGCTTGACAGAAATCTTCCCATAGCTTCGTACAAATTTCCGTGCATTTAAATTGATCCACTGTATATGAGCTTGAAGCAAATTTTGCTATTTCATCTTCATCATTTCATTGCAATAGTTCCTCAATCTTGCTCAGTAACAGTGTGTCAATAGTTGCCTTGTATTTTTTCTTAAATGAAACAAAACACCAGCATCAAGAAATTGAAGCTCTTATGTACTATTAAGCGAGAGGAACAAAACCTTGATATTTGGTAGTAAGATTTCAACCACTTTATGAGTTGATGAATTATCCAAATAAGTAGCACATTACGTTCTTCAGTCTTCATGCGTACATTAAACGTTTCAATCCAATCCTGAAAGATACTTATAGTCATTAATGCTTTTTTGTTATTTCTGTCGTAATAACCAAAATCGTCAGATGAGAGTGACCCAAAATATCGTGCTTTCTTAGCATTTCCGATAAAAAACAATGGACAACGATCATCACCAGCAGCGTTTGTTGCCATAGCAATTGTAATACGTTTCTTACTAAGCTTTGTTTCGTGTCTTCCCTCCTTGGTAATCGAAAATTGAGTGTTTTGTTGGTAAAACAAGCCACTCTCATTCATATTATAGACATCATGACTTGAGTAGTGCTTTGTTTCATCCTCAAGCCGCTGCCGAGCTTTATCCAGGTTCTTAAGATTCACCGAGCGTGATTCTCCATACATGCGACGTGATTTGAATATATGTCGTGATTTAAAGCCACGTAACCAGTCATTAGCAAACTTTAGCATTTGATGACAAGGTATACCCAATTCATGACTTATTTCAGTAGCTTGTATTTCGATTGTATTACTTTTAATATTAATGTTTAGTCTTTCACAAATAAGCATCCATTCGTAAAGTTTCACATCAACCAGAGGATACTTGGGTGATGGCATATTACACCAGTATTTCGTCGCTCCTTCATCAATATTGGCTTCAGAAAGTATCCGTTTGTCTTTTATAATTCTTGATATGGTCGTGCGATGTAGAGTTTTTTAATCATTGTTTTCGTCCATATAGCAAGATCTTCACAAGTCATCAAGGGTATGCAGCAAGCTGTAGACGAATTTCGTTCTTTTGCTTAAGAGTCAAACGCTTTTTATGTTGAGGTTGCTTCTGGTTAGCCATTTTTGTGAAATGAATATGACTGAACACTAAAATATTGATCATATGTGTTTTTCAAATTTTTAACTTTTTCTGCAAAAAATTATGTTACTTGCTATATTATTTTGTACAGGGTATAAGCTAATCACAGAGAGCAAAAGTTGGAGTATTACTGTATTCATCACAAGTTCTTTACAATATAACTCTTGTCTGTCTTAAAATGCGTATTTGGTAGAATTGCCACATTTATATTTAACTAATTTCCTTTTTCCGCTGCAGAACTTTGTGAAATCATCAAATCTAAAATCACAAAATGTATCTGAATTTCCATTTTAACTATTTGGTCCACCAGTGGAGATGCTCTTATATAAACAAGTTCAATGTCGACCCAATTCGTCAAAATGACCAGGATTTAGTACCTACTAACTTTACAAATTTGCTGTGCTCAAACCCTCAATTATTCTCTTCATTAAGAATAAATTTCCACCATATTATTACTGAGTAGTTGCTATAGTTGGAATTTATCCTGGATATGGGAAAATCTGCACAAAGGGTCTTTTGCCAAACCTCAAGGTGTCCAACCTTGTCACCATGTCATCATTGTGACGTCATCGCTTACGTCAACATGATTGGATGACAAATCAGCAAAGGACATTTTGTGTTTTCAATGGAAAGGATTGCCGCTACTATCTCTTCTTTGCCACCACCAAACGTTCCTGGTCGTGCTGCTTTAGATGCAATTTGTGTTGAAGAAAACCTTCCAGTCAATGCAGTTCGTATTGTTGTTGGTCTTTTGTCCTGTTGTGCTGTAGCTCCTTTTTATCACCTTTTACCATCAGTGCCTTTTCGTACATATCAGTTCTTATTGCTAATACTAAAGATTATTTCTAGGTCATTTGGCGAATGTGGTTCTTGGTATGAGCGTAGGATGGTTTGTGTTTGATTATATGCTTGTCCATTCGATTGTAGCTATTGTCGTGACCTACGTCCTTTTGCATATTGCCCCAAGGTACTTGTATACCATGAAATTCATGATTTCATGTTGTCTTTAATGTAGAAAATTAGCTGGACGCCTTGTAGCTGCTTTTCTCTTTGCTTATCTTATTGGTTGCCATTACTTTCGTGAATATTATGAACCAAATTTGGTGTGGGATAGTGCTCAAATGGTTTTGACTATGAAATTAACTGGTTTGGCACTAAGCTACAGCGATGGAGGTCTTAAAGATGATTTAAAGACTCCTCTTATGCTTAGAAACCAATTGCTTCGCATTCCATCTCTCTTGGAATTATGTGGTATGACGAATTGTTGCAAAATTGAGCTAATGTATCATAGGATTCATTTACTTTTTCCCAACATTCCTCGTTGGTCCAGGCTTTGAATACCATGAATATGTGGATTGGGTGAATAATCGTCGTTCAGCTCCTTTGTCTATTCATTTCAAGAATGTGCTTCTTGCAATTGTAAAATTTCTAACCTCTTTGAAAATTTTCATTTGCTTTTAGATGTGCATTGGTTTATTCTTTGTCTCGGACAATTTCCCCATTGATATCATTGACTCTCCTGAGTTTTATCCTGAAGCTCCATGGGTTATTCGTTGCTTGCTTCAGAGTCTTTCTGTTGCTTTGTATCGATTCCGTTTTGTACGAATTGACTTGATTTTTATCTCATTGTAATATTTTAGTATATGGTTTGGTCACTCGCTGAACTCGGTGGTGTCCTTGCAGGCTATGGTTATTCGGCTGATAGCAATGAATGGTATTATGTTGAATTTTTGTGTATTTAATCACTTCAAATTCTAGGAGTGGTTTGACAAATAATCACATTTTGTCAGTAGAATTACCTGTCAACATGCGTGTTGCAATCAATGGCTGGAACATCAAAGTTGCTCTTTGGCTAAATACTTGTACGCCTTATTATCTTATTATCACTAACAACTTTTAGATGTTTATCAACGCGTTGCACTTAAGAAAGGCAAACCTACAGCATTTTCAACACTCGCTTCATTTCTAGTAAGCGCACTCTGGCATGGTTTAGCTCCAGGGTATTACATTTTCTTTATCATGGGTGCATTGTACATTGAAGTTGCTAAACGTAAGTGACCATTTCATCATTTTGCAGAACCAATTTGGTACTTTAGATATCCGACGTCGTTATCGATCTTTCTTCCATTACACTGAAGACCGCAAAGCCCATCCTCACGCTATTTTCTTTGAGTATTTTACACCAGGAAAATGCCATCCTTTAGCTATTTTGTACGATCTTGGTGGTATGCTCTTCACTTGGATTGCTATGCAATACGCTGGAATTGCGTTTGAAATTTTGGATTTACAACGTTGTATTCGTATTTGGAGTTCATGGTATTTTGCTCCTCCAATTATCACAATTGTCTTGCTTGTTTTCTTCAATACTTCCAAGCCCGCTCGTCGCCAGAAAACTGAATAATTCTTTCATAGATTAAACACTAGAAAATCTAATTCGATTGATTCAATCAAACATTTAGATATCTTCAAATTTCATTGTTTTACTTAGTTTGGACACAAATCAAATATCTCTATCCCATTTAAACCCATAGAATTAGATGAAACTAAGTATTTGTATGACGATCTTGGTATTACTGATATGGTTATCTATTGAAAGGACACTTTACATGACGATCTTGATATCAGTGATAGTGTATACTAAATGTAAAATTCAGATTGGACTGCCAGAAATGAAATTATCAATGCGTTAGATAAATGACATTAATCAATTCAATAAAACGAAACAATTTCAATGGCTCCATATTTGATACTCTGGAGATTTCCAGACATTTCTAGCAGCAGATGCTTTGAATGGACATAGAGTGGTAAAGTTAAAAATTATGTCTAGTGACAAGACACCTGAAATTCTAGCTCTGCCATCATCGACATCTACTCCAGATTCTGCTCCATTGAATATTACTGCCAATGGTGCTGGTATTGCTTTAGATCATCTCGGTCCAATGGTGGTTCAACCTGATGGAACTTTGATGCGGATCAAAGATTGGGACACGAAAACAGACCATGAAAAAGAAATGATCAAGCGTGTAATTACTAAACGCAACAAAGAACGTCTTGATGCACTAGCATTAGCTCAATCAGCAGAAATGGATTAAATGATTAATTTAGCCATGTATGAGTTAATAATTGGTCTATAGAAAGACGGTTAACAGGGTCTCGATCAAGCATTCCAATAAGAAATTCAGTGGCTTCAGTAGATAATAATTGCCAAAGATTACTTGGACGACACATTCGTCCTTGGATCATACGTTCAATTAGTTCTTCAGTGGTTGAGCCTCGAAATGGAGCAACTCCAAGCAAATAAGTATACAAAAGTACTCCAGCGCTAAATACATCACAGGCAGATAAAATAGGTGATGCTTTAAAAGATAAAAGCTCTGGTGCCATGTGCCCAGGAGTTCCACAACCAATGCTATCAATGTTATCAGACTGATTCATTCTTTGGGCGATGCCAAAGTCGATTAAAATCAACTCTTCTAAACCACTATTTGGTTCGGCAAACATGATATTGCTGGGCTTAATATCTAGATGGACTATTCCAGCACCATGCAAATCTTTTAAAACTTGCAAGAGAGTTTTAATAAGTAGATTTGCAGAGTGTTCTCGGGCTCTGACATTAGTAGTTGAGAGAGGTGCTAACGTTTGCATTCGATCAAAAAGAGTTCCACCATTGTACTTTTGAAATACAAGACCAATAGTTGCTTCTTTTGTTTCAAAAGCTCGAAGTAGGGATGGTAAATGACTGTGCGCTGGAAATACAGCATTGAGGTACTCCAATAATTCAATTTCATTGAGAGCTGCTTGACGTTGAGTTATTTTACTTAACTTGACAATATCATTTTCATTGTTTTCAAGGCAGTACACAGAGCTACTTCCACCACAACCAATTGATATTCCAATTTTATATTGCTGTAATAGCACTTGAGCAGTCATTGCATTAGTCAAGGCTAAAGTCCATTGGGCCACATTGTCAGAATAAAATGTATATGGTTTAGCACCATCATAAATAATAAAGTAGGAGCTATCCAAAGCAACTTCGATTCGAGATGCTGGATGGATTGGGATTGTTTTTGGTTTTTTTTCATAAATACCATGACCGATACGAGAACGCCATTGCCATTCGTAGCCATTAAAATCCACCCAACAATCACGAAATTGTTGTTTCCGTAGCCAATTGAATGATAAATGCTGAATAACTCCATGAGCTTGTGGTGTTTGAATGAATCGATTTCCTTTTGGTACTGCTGGAATGACCAAAGGAATTGTTGTAAAATTTGGTGAAAGCTCTTTTTGACTTGAAGATGCGAAGGCGACAAGCATAGCACTTGGAAAAATCAAATGTGGATAATAGTAGTAATTGATAGATGTGATGTGATAAGAGTGAATCTCTACGACCTGAATCAAATGCGACAACAAAACGTCCCACTAATTTGGTGAATCTATCTTCAAAACACAAACAAATAAAGAATCAAGGAAGCTTGATTTAACTTTACAACTCAGTTAGAATAATTGTTGGATAATTTGACTACAAATTAGGAATCTTTACCAAATTGAAATTTTCATGAAGTCTTTAGTCGACAACTTAACAATTTAGCCATGGTGAAGGTTTCTCACCAACTCTTTTGGGAAATTGCTAGTATTTCATTAAAATTTAGTTAGTTGACTATCCACAGGTAGTTGACTCCATGTTTTCCTTTTCTTTGTAGTATTTAGTACACAATTGCAGAGCCCATTAAAATTGAAGATATTTGTAGTGTAGTGCTGAAAATATCACAACTTTACAAAATGATGTTTTGTTCCACTACCTGTCCTCTAACAAATTCCACTCAAACTATTTGAAAAAGCTTAGCGAATTGTTAGCTAAGTGCATCAATATTCACCACTGCGTTTATTTGGTTAGCTACAAAATGATTTAGAATTTTTGATAGTAGATACAAGTATTTCTTTGGACTAACTACTGTATCCGTTTTGAGTAATTTTTAAATTTATGGACATCGTAGGTAAGATTGGACAGTATTTCGCAGACCATGAAGCACAATTACGTTTGGCAATGCGTCGTAATCTTAATCAAAAGCAGCAAATTCCTACTCAAGACGATATAAAGTTAGCTTCTGATGCGCTCGATAGCTGTCTTTTATCATTTGCAACTTCAATGGAACCTCCACAATCAGACTGTCCATCAACATCACCTCTTTATATTATTCCTCTTTCCCTTTCTGTATCGCATAAAATGCTGCCACCAGCTTCAGAATCATCGCCAGTAATGCAAAAGACCATAAAGCAAATAAAGAGGAAAAAAACTAGGTTTCGACTTGACACTATGTAGAAGTTCTAACCCGTCTATAGGAAGAGCAAACAAGATAAAAGAGCAGAACAAGAAAAAGCAGCAACGGAAGCTGAACGCAAGCAAAAAGCGGTAGAAGAAGCTCTGTCTATCACTAAAGAACGAGCTCGTAAAATTCAAGTAAATCTCGATACAATGAATGACAAGTTTTGAGGTTAGAGTAGATAGAAAAAGAGCTTCAACACAAAGCCCAAGAAGATCAATTCGCTGAAAAACAAAAGCGTCGAGAAGATCAATTGCAACAAATTGAGTCGATACGAAAACAAGCTTTTAAAGTTAAAACACAACTTCCTCCTAAAGTCACATCACGTATTGAGTTAACTGATGTATGGAGTGAACCAACAAGACCACGACGTGCATCTATTTCTACATACAAACCAACTAAACCAATTGTCAATAATGAAGTAAGATTACATCCAACAATGTATTCTAATAAGAATTAGACTAAAGCTCGTAGTGCAAGTTTTTCAACATTAAAGACATCAAAATCTACTATCTTGAGCAATCAAGCAGAGAGGCCAAATACACCATCAGCGAGAATTGATCCGATTACAAAATTTGGTCCGATTCAAGGTAATTCTAGTTGGTTGTGCTGTAAGCTGAAAATGTAATTAGTTGTATCACCAACTCCTAATCTTGATCGCCTTGAGCATTTAGAGCGGTTTAAAATGGAGAGAAATGCCACTATCCAAAGCCAAAAAACTCAAATTGAACAATATGAACTGTCGTGTAAAGAAAAGCAAGTACAAAACAATCAACTAGAGCAAAAACGACAACTACTCGAAGCTCAAAAACAGCAATTAGAAGCAGCTTTACTAAACCTTGATGTATACCTACAACAAAATAATGCAATTAAACACCACATAGAATGAAACAACACAACTACGATCTGAGCGACACAAACTAGCAATGCATCGCCGAGCTGCTAGAAGAAATGTATTTGAAGTAAATCTCAAGATGACATAATGGTTATCTAGGCTGGAAAATTGTCATCAAATAATAGCATACCTCAAGAAGCCCAAGAATGGCTTAAAGATGAACAAGAACGTGCTAATCGTGCAGCAAAAGCTAGAGATGAGGCAAGACGCCGAGTACAGCAAAGACAATTCCCAAGTATCTCATTAAAAAATGTTGGCCCCGAGACCTTGCAGAATAATGAGGCTGGATGGCATATAAGTCCATTGAGCAAAGACCGATGGGAAAAAGCCATTTTTTCCTACAGTAGTTCTGAAGATGAATGAATAGCTATCCTGTTTGTAAGATTATTGTTCAGTTTCTGGTACTTGATCGGCTTGCTCCGTGGCAACTTGTTCTACTTCAGTAGTACTTGCATTATTTTCTTCAGTCACTTCTGGTAAACCCGATTCAAAACTAAGTTGATCCAATACTTGGGGGCACACTGATCTAATTAGGTCGTATGATAATTGAAGCACGTCTTGTTGACTTCTCTCAGAAGAGCTTTCAAATATCCCTTCAGCCGTCATGACAACCAAAAGATTATGCAGAGCATGTAGTGTCATTTCGTACACTTCGAGAGCATCAACGGATGTGGTGGCAATAGGTGGTACAGCCAATTTAGTTGCAAGTCGACGTAAAACGTTGAGCCAAAGGGTATGAAAGCATGGGAGGTCAGCTAAAGTATGAATGTTGTAAAGAAATACTTTGGACAATAACGTAGTGCTGTATATGCTTAGATCCTTGGACGGGGTATTGCTGGTTGCAAGGTCTCTAGTTCATTTTAGAATTAAGCAGAAATAATTTAAACCATACCGAGATCGATCGTCTAAAGTGTAAATAATCTCTTCAAAACAATCTTTCCACATTGACGGAGGAATTGGATGACCTGGTAACATTAAACTACGGTAAAGACAATCCCAAGCAGTCCTTGCAACAAGTGGTCGCTCATCTTGTAGGTAAGACAGCAAAATTCGCATTAAATCAATCCAACATCTTTCAGCAGACTCACTTAAAGTCTTGTAAGCATTAAAATTCATAGAATTTATACCTGTTGGCGACAATGTAAAGGAGCTTTAAGGCATCAACTTCATGGCCCGTATTTTGATTAATCAAACGCATGCAAACACCCGTCCATAGACCAACAATATCTTTTGACATCTACAGCATAATTGAATAACTTTAGTATAGAAATATATGTTAGTACCCCATCAACTTGTAATTGCTTTAATGCATCTAAAGTAGCTGGCCATCCGTTAGGATATTGAGCAACAAGACCTAAAAGTCTGAAAACAAAGTTAAAAAAATAAGGCTGAATATAATATACCCGAAAAGAGTCTCCCACGTTGAATGAGGCATAGTGTGCAGATACATAGCATTGGCTTTGATTAACATGTGCAAACCAGCAGTTAAACGTTCTGATAGTACTAACAAAACTTGATGATCAAGATCCTAATACAAATTTTACATTGAAACTTGAGGCTATAAATCTGACACATACCTTCAGCAAAATGAGTGTATCTAGGAGCATTGGACGAGCAGCCTCATCGTGAAACAAGCGAATACATACTCGAAGTACATTAACAACAACCTATGAATCATTAGAAATACAAAGCAAGCCTTTTAATACTCGTTCAACAAGCAGAGTCATTTCAAAGTCTGCTTTACTATGTAAAATACGGGCAACATAAGTATGGACTGCTGGCCAAAGTGTAGTAAATCTGTGAATGTTGACAAGAACAAGATTAATACCGAGTTCAAGTGCTAAAATCGCATTTTCTTGCATCATCCAGTCAACCATACCAGTGGAATGCTGCACAACACTTTTAAATGGATCTCTTGCAGCCAACAAACTCTCAAGTAAAGCCAAGCAAGATTCATTGCTGAGTTTTCTGCACATACGAAACCAAGCATCTCTTTCAAGAAGTCCATTGCCACAAGTAGAAACACATTCTCGTAAAGCATTGCTTACAAGAGGATAATTCAGATCAACTTCTTCCTCTTCTTCACTCCATAAATATGATGACAATGAATCCCAAAAGCTTCCAGAAGACATATTTCCTGAAGAAGATAGGGATTGATTATGATATCTCTGTTGTCTGTGAGCTGCTTGACGCTCTGCTAGGCGTCGAGAACGTTCACGTGTTTTACCAGAAACACCAGCAGCCAAAGCCTAAAATTCATAAAAAATGTTGAATTCATTAGATAATACCTGTTGGGAACGAGGGGAGAGCTGAACATTAGCTGGTGGCAAAGGCACACCACGAGAATCAACAAAATCTACACCGTAATTAGTCAAAACCACGAATACATCAAAGTACCATCCATTTCAACAAGAGAAGTTGGAGCGATGTCAAGTTCATTAAAAATCAGAATACATTCAACAACAGAAGTCCAAGCATCAACTCGAAGGCAATCAGCATATTTTGCTACAATATCAAAGAGCAATTGCAAAGTTCGTAGCGTTCGACTGGTTTTACGACCACTTTGACTATTATTTGATAAGTCTCAAAGGAATAATTATGCAACCATACCGTTCTTCTTCGCGTAGAATAACATGAACAGAATCACCCTTATCTGACCCAGTTCGATTGCGTTTGGTGCCAGTCTCAACAGTAGGTAGATGTACCTATATAAATTCAACACGGATTTTTTAAATTTGACACATACTCTTTCCCCATTCATAACACCATGGGCAAATTCAACAAAGTATGCTGCCAATGCAGCAATAAGTTTGTTAAATTCTGGAACCATTTGAAAATAAATAGCAATCTTTGTAGCATTGGAAATGCCATCCATTGCCTATTTCATAGTTTATGCCTATTTTCATAAAAGAGGTATTTACTTTAGACATTGTACTCTCATCTCCCGTTCTTTCAAATGCTGTTAATATACTAGCAGTGGTCGTGTCCATAATCAATGAAAACATTTCCCGTTCATGTCGACCAGCACGAAGTTTTAGTACAGAAGCGTTAGAAGTGAAAGATGCACCAACAACATTTTCTTGACGTTTAAGAACACCTTCCCATTGTTCCGAGTACCGATCAACCTATTAAACATTAGGTTTAAATTTATGTTCATGTACCGTAGGGATAGCATCGTCATTTAAATCGGACACATCCGTCTGCATCTTGATTTGACTTGCTTTGAGATTATCGTATAAATTAACCAAATATTCCCTTGGCAGATCTTGTCCAGCATTGATTCCTCGATTATTACGAACAAATTCATCCACTGTCATTTTACGTTGGATGTGGTCACTATTGATATTTGAAGTAAAATACATCGCCATTGGCATTCATTACCTGTGCAAATCTGTGTTGAGCATAATGATTGAGAACGAAAGAATAAATGCTGCATCTGCGTCGGCAAGTGGTTGATCTAGTTGATTATTTAACATTATGTATCATTTGAATAACAAACCAATAGAACCAAGTTGAATTTGTCGAAAATACTCTTTCGAGAAAGCTTCCATCATACGATCAATCTTTTGGGCTTCTCCTGGTAGTCGAAATTTTGATAAGTATAAACGCAAAGCTTCATCCAAACTTGTTTTTTGGAAATTAAACATTCCTAAACACAAAATTATAGGTCCAATTAAAGTAGGCATTAAATACCAGCATAAGCATCACGAACTTGAGCATGAAATGGATATTTATCTTCTGGTCCTTCACCAAGGTATTCACCAATCTTTGTTTTGTCCAAACCTATAGTTTTTAGCCTTGTAAAATTAAATTTGTAATTACCAGGTGTTGTATGAAAGAAAGATGCCACAGCTTCTGCAGTCACTGGATTTGGTAATAGTCCAAGTTGTTGTGAATAAGCAATCCAGTTCTTTGGTTCATTGTGAAATTTGTCGGCTGCCAAGCTATAGCGTTTTTTGCTTTGTTTTC
>JNBS01001987.1:0-12439 GCA_002081575.1 Thraustotheca clavata | reverse complement strand
CATTCACGTGGATTTTCCATTCCATTGATTTTATCATCAGAAAAATCATCTTCCGATGTACAAGGACATTCCAAACAACGATGAGCCTTCTCAGGTGCCATTTGACGAGTATTGATAATGTGAACATTAGCAATCCATTCATCTTCACCTTCAGCAGTCAAAAATGCATAAGGATGATAAAATTCTTGAGGAGTTCCTCGTGTTTCAGTGCCTGCACCAAACCCAACTCCACGATACATTCCTTCAGGTTTCATGGGTGTCCATTTTCCTTTTTGATCTTCATAATGTTTATGCCGAGAACCAACTACGTGGTGGTGCAAATATGCATCATAAGTTGGTGTTGGAATGACAGTGCCATCAGCAGCAATCTCAACGATATCACCAGCAAAACGATAGACAGCAATTGGTCCTTTAGGGATTTTTAGCACATGAAAAGCATTGCTGACACCGCCTTGATCTAAAATGATCGGTTGAGTGTATGCAGTATATGAACGTCGAATTGCCACAGCAGAACCAGCAACGGAAAGAAGCAAAGTTGTAATTTTCATCGTGACAATTTAAAAATGAGAGATTAAGATCTCTCAATTATACTGGTTGGTTCAGTGACGCTCTCAACTTGAAGTAAATGATGGCTTCTTATGTTTACTAATTGTAGGTGCTTAGACTAAACATTGCACTAAAGTAAACTTTTCACTCACAACTTCCCGAAAGGCGATAGAACCACAGAAAGAGGACTGAAATAAACAAGTTGTGAAAAGCAAAAGTTGTTTTAGCTTTGATCAAACTAAAGTAAATAATAGCAGATAAATTGGTTGCTTGTCATTTTTTACTCAGATCTTACGATTACTTGGAATGAATGTAATTCAAAACGTTTGTCATTTCACTGCTCACTTTGCATACAATTTTTAAGCATAAATCATCTTTGGCAGGCAGTCAAGTGTTAGAATTTTTTACAAAATCAACTTGTTGTCCAATGGAAAGATGAGCAATATAAAATTCATATTTGTCATTGATAAGCATGATACACCCATCAATAGATTTTACTTCTTTTGCTAGTTAAATATCATGGAAATCGTCTTATTGATATGCAGGATAAGCAGCTACGATATAAAGTAATTACCAATTTGTTTAATTTGCAACATTTAAGATCTTTTTACTTCAAATTTAAATCTTATGCTTTAGAAATAAGTACAAATTTCGTTTAAACTCTAAATAGCTACACAGTAAATTGAGTTTTCTATGAAAAACCTTGCTAATAAAAATGAATCTTTGTACTCAAACTCTCATTTCACATTTATGGAGCTGATTGTTCTAATTGTTCCTGTGGACTGAGATAAACGAAGTAGCGATTGGATGGTATTGTATTGTTTTCTTCTTGATTTTAAGTATACATCAATCCGGGTTATACCCTCATACATTTAGAATATCCTGCAATTCGTCAGAGCTTGGCCATAAATTTCTTGGCCACAGAGGCCATAGCCTTAATTGACTGAATGATTGACAATATTTCATGGCATACGTTTGACTCTCTTCTAGTGGTGTATTACTGCAGTGCTGTATAATAGTTGAAAGAATAGTCTCACAAATAAGTGGCATGGAAAATTTGTACTTCAGGGTCACCACAAAGTATATAGAACGGTCATTGAGCCCTCCATAAGAACGAGGAAGAGCAAAGATCCAATGGGTCAGCAATGCTAATGCACAAATACCCGTGCTGACGATAAAGCTGTGCAAGAACGCAACCTATCGCAATTGACAACGCCAAAGCTAAATAGGCAATTATTCCTTCAGGTGGTGTAATCATAGAGAAGAGTAAAAGGCATAGTACTGAAAACCCCATTCCGCCAATGCATGACACTGCAAATTTATACCAAAAAATTGAATTTGCGCAAAAAACCATAACAATACAAAGCCCTATTACAATATCTGCCGTTGGGCCAACAATTTGATTTGAGAGTGCTAATACCAATAAGCCAAAAGCTCCCGCCCCATAGAGTGCAAAAGTAAGCGTAAGAAAGTATATACAAATAATAGACCGGAAATGCTATAAGGAGAATATACACGGTTATGGTTAACCGTACAGCCCATGATCGGGCATTATAATAAAACAATAGCATGGATTTGTTATTGTGCACTTCCAAGGGCCTCCAAGCATATACGAGCCAAAAATCAAAATGCACTCGTTAGATGGGGTGTAATAATCGCACAAGTAAAATTTATCGGGTTTCTTAGGAAAGTCCTCGCATGATCCTAAACGGAGGCATTGTTTAGATTCTTTTTCCGTGCTTTGGCAGTCAAACTCATTATCATAACGCAAAAATCGCATTGATACATACTCACCTTCAAATTCCATACAAGTAAAGGGATACTCTAACAATTCGGCATGTGCTAACCAAGACAAATAAACATTAATATAGATTTGCACATCATGTTGTAAATTGCCCGATGAGCATTATGCTAGACAATTTTCAACAAAGAAGCAACGGAAGACCAAAGGGTCCGGGTGATCACAATGGAACAACCTAATCAGGTGTTAAGTCGTCTGCAGCAATGTCAAGTATCCAAACACCCTTATTACGTTATTACTGTCTACATGCTTTTCAAAATATCCTATCGAAATTTCCTTAACGTTAGCCAGCCTTATATAACCAGTGTTTTAATCGAGTATGTTCGATATGAAGCATAACTCGCTCGTTCTCACAATATACATTTGCGAATCATTTGAGTTTCATTTTATGTGTCTTTTTAAGCAGCCCCATGTTAACTCATGGTACTGGTTAAGGAGATCTCAATAGTCTGCAGCAATAAAATCAATGGGTTTGTCACATACATTGTTTCTAACAGTACACAATCATCAATCATTCTTTTCGCTAATTGAGATGGGCGACAAAGAAAGGAATTCAATAATATCACAAGAGCTGTGGTGATTTCTAAGTAGCGTTTACATTGTTCATACAGTCATGAATTTAACTTATTGCTAATCTATAGCATTAAATTGTAAAAAACTTGCAAACATCTCCTATGCTTGTGGCTGTTAACAAGAATACAAGCATAGGAGATATTTTGTAGGTCTCGTTGAAGATTGGAATAAATTTTACTACTGTACTACTCGCCTCTTCGTGTCGATCATATCGTTCGCATTACACCATATAAGGACTCTCAATGCAATGATTTAAAAGCAATAAGTGATAATGCCTCACTTCCTTGGACTGTGTCTGTCCTTGTAATTGACGAAGTATATAAGTGACTGAGCTGGGCATCTTATCACCATTCACAAAATTAATGGTCATACTGCGAATTTAATTTGGATGTATCTAAGCAAAACACCCAAAATAAATCATTTGGCCACTTGCTAAATTACATACTGCATAGGAGTGTGATAGTTCGTTGCCCTCAATTCCCCAATGCCCAAAAAAAATTATCAGCAATCTTTTTGTGAGAGATCTTATAAAAGAAGATTATATCTGACTTTAGTTACTGTTTTCTTCAGCGTTCAGATTGTCATGGAGAGAATTATTTTGACTGGAACCTTGCCATAAAAGCCACATTTTAAAGCGACTATATGAAAGATTTCCGATTTGTGCAGCTTCCAGTTGGCACTCTTCAAGAGTGTCCTCTGCATTTTGCACCACCGTTCCGATTACAGCCAAACAGAGAATTGGAAGATAAATTCTATAATTCATCGTACCTCCATAAAATATTGTTTGATTCTCAAATAAAGCTAAGGATCGAGGAATCATATAGCAACCGCAAACAAGTAATGTTGACCCACACATAGTTGTGCTAATTGATAAAACAATATGGGGCCAAATACGAGCTGCAATACATCCAACAACAAAAGACAACCCCATAAGTAAGAAATTATACACATTTTCTGGTCGAGCAATGCAAAAGATACACAAACAAAATACAACAAATCCCACACCACTTTGGAATATCACGGCAAAACGAAACCAAAGTATTGAAAGAACTGATAAAGCAATTGCTAAAGCTGCTGTGATAACCATTATTGTTGTTGGGCCAACTATTTGACTTGCCAGTGTTAATACAATAAATATAAAAGCCGCCACCCCATACAACAGGAAAAGGAGGCGCAAGAAGTAATTCCCTTTAAAGGTACCTAACAAGCCAACTACTATCATAAAAAGGGCTATGGCCGTTCGAGTTGGCCAAGACTGCGAGTTATAGTAAAAGAAAAATGTACAAGTCTTCAATGTCCATGTATCTCCAAGAACAAAAGAACTATACATTAATACGCAATCAATGGTAGGTTCATCAATCTTTGGCGAATAAGAAGTGCACGTGTACACATTTTCTACTTTGGATGGGCAATCCTCAAGAGATGAAAAAGTTTGGCACTCTTTTGGTGCTTCGGCACTACTCAGACACTCGAGTCCATAACCAAATTCAACAAGACGCACTGACACAAAATGGTCTTCAAAAGCCATACACTTCCAAGGGGTTGCTCCAGCATCAGCATCCACTGAGCAGACAAGAAGTAAAAGCCAAGCAAAAGTTAATATCGCCTTGAACATTTTGCTATCGATTGACAATTAAAGTCTGCTAAAGAAATTGACAAAGAACAAACAGTGACACCACGGTTGATGCACCTAGAGGAACTATAAATCTTTACACCACTGTCCACCCAAATGAAACTCAATATACTGCGTGTCAATTATCTGAGAAGATTTCATCTGCACTTTTAGTAATAACACCGAAGAACTTAGATTTCTATTATTTATTGCGGCCCGATATCGCTTTTTATCCGCTTTTCATCGCTCGTCTGTCTATAATATCTGCTTTGTGTTTTAGATAATACAGTACTCTTTTCCCCAAAAATTATTATGGCACATGAGATTGAAGTTGATGTCAACAGGGCAAGTTCCATGGGAAAAAGCTACTTGTACAGTACCAACAAACACATTTAACTATACCAGAAGAAAAATATTTTTCAATGTAAGTTTTTCAAATTCCTTCGCGCTCATTAATCACTCTCTTTAATATTGATGAAGGAATAGAGGGTTTTGGAATATTTACAAATCTGTAATCATACTAAAGATACTCTCTCTCGTTTTTCAGTAAAGTCATCGCAAGATGCCAAACGGAGACATTGCGTAGGTGCTTTTTCGGTACTTTCGCAATCAAACGCATCATCTACCTTTCTTTTCATTAACACTTTTGAGTACAAGTTTCTTACTATTATCCATCATTCTCGTTAAGACATCAAACAAGAGACGATGGCAATTAACTACACCCTATTTATTAAACAATGTCATTGTAATCGGAGGATTGTTAGAAATCTGTATATCTACTCAAGATCCCATCATGATTTTTAACTTAGTCACTTGAGCATTGTCCTCGAAACAATGTAGTCCCGTCACAGTTCAAGTGACACGTTATGATGTTAGTAGTGAGGGAACACCAAATTTGACACAAATCACACAGTAGATATGTATTAGTTTACGGACACTTTTTCTGCACTAAAGATGCTCCATGTTCAGCGTACTCTTGCTTAGATATCCACATTTCATGAAAGGAACCAAGGGAACCTAAGATAGAACCACCTAAAAATGGTCCAAGTTTTCTCTCGGTTGGAGTTGCAGCAATCACTTTAACTTTGTATGGTTGTGCCATTGTTGTTACTTCTCTTTCTAGTCGTGGTTGCATATTTTCAAAGCACGATGAGCCACCCGTAATGACAATATTTTGAAGTAATTCTTTCTTTGTATCTGCATCACCCTTGGCAGCACTTTCACATATCATACTTGGTACAAACAAGCCTCCATTTTCATCAAGATTGTTATTAGCTCGGCTTGCAGCAGCCAAATCATATTGGAAATATCGTTCAGCAATGCAAAATCGTTCAGTACCAAACGATACTTCTGTTCCATCGGGTAGTTCATACGGCATTTGAGGAATTTGGCTATTAGCTTTTTCATCAAAAGGAGTCTCTGACACTCGGCACACAGTTTCTTTAACATCATGTACAGTAGCCCACGTTACAGGTGCTAATTTATTTTCTCTTGGTAGCTTTGATAATTTTTCATCAAGTCTTGAGCGTAGTAGTGCATTTAATGTAGCACCACCAATAGGTTGTCGAATTGCATTATGTGTCTGGACATAGCCTTCTTGTACAGGTACAACTGAAGTCATTCCATGACCCATTTCAACAACAAGACCTGTGCTTCTTGCATTGGCAAAGCAAGTTAGCACAGCAGCTTTTGATACAAAATATGCTGGCACATTATACTTTTCAAAAAATAATTCTGTCAGTTCTTCACGTTCATGTTTTTGTCCTTTCGTTGCTAAAAGTACATTATGTAAGCTGCTTTCAGACCAAAGAAGAGGATGATGCGAAGTTGATTCAATGCCAAGGCGACCAAAACCTTCATCAAGAGCTGCTTCGACCTTGGCCATTGAAGCCACGTGGCCATCTCGGGCCATAATACCATTCGTATCATGATCTCCACTGCTTGTTTGGCTCATATAACGCACTGCATCTTCACCTGCAAAGCCCATACGAGCTCGATTGCTGCCAAAGTCACATACAATCGCATTGAGCTCATCTCCACCACAATACATATTCAGGTTGGTAGATTCCGTATATTTTTATTTCCTATCCGACATATCCAAGTAATATATAAAACCAAACATTGAGAGTGATTCGTCACAGAAAACGCATCTTTACATAAAAATTAAACTTTTAAATCATATCATTGCTTTAAATGTGTCATAAAGTCCATAGTAAATGTACTAAGAGTGAGTCAAGATTTAAAATCCGTCAAACTGTTTTCATAGCCGATTCTGATACCAATCCGGATAAGATTTTAATATAATGGGATGACAACAAGATCACATTTAATGCAAATCAAAACATGATTATTTAATTAATGTATGAATTTGAAGTTGTTGTTCAAGTAGTATATAAAAACCTCAATAAAATAGATCACTTGAACTAAATTCGAGAAATGTTAGTTGAAGTGGTTCATTATTACATTTGCCATGAGGATTATCCATCTACTTTTTGTTGTGACTTTTGTTTGTTTAACTTTGGCAAAGTCCAAAGCTGCTTGTCATAAATGCCATCGAACATGGAAACATCGAGAACATCCCAAGTATCGAGATATGTCGAAAGCTATTGAAGAAGCTTTGGAATTATCTAAATTTCCTAAACATTATGACTGGTGTGATCTTGGCATGTGTACTTCGTCTTGGAATCAACATATTCCACAATATTGTGGTTCTTGTTTTGCCCATGGATCATTATCAAGTGCTAATGATCGTATCAAGATTTTACATCATAAACTTGGTTACAAAGGCCCAGATGTGATGCTTGGACGACAGAGTTTTCTTAATTGTGCTCCTGGACATGGTCTTTCAGAAGGCTGTAAAGGTGGTGAGCCTGCTGATGTTTATGAATTTATGCGTGTATATGGTTTGCCTGATGAAACATGTTTGCCATATAATGCAACAGATCATTCAAAATATGCTCAACAATATAATGGCACTTGTCCTCCTGAAGGATTTTGCATGAAGTAAGATATTATATATGGAATGATTCTCATTATATTTGTAGTTGTATGTATACTCCAGAAAGTCCTGATGTTGCTCAATGCTTTCCTGTCACTAAAATGGTTCGATATCGTGCAAAAAAGTATGGTCGTATTGAAGGTGAATATGCTATGATCAAAGAACTACAAAATGGTCCTATTACTTGCGGCATTGCAGTCACTCCTGAATTCAAATTTAATTACTCTGTGGGCATCTTTAATGACACTACAAATGGCACACTCATTGATCATGATGTTGAAATTGTCGGATATGGTGAAGAAAAAGGAATCAAATTTTGGCGTGCTCGTAATTCATGGGGCACATATTGGGGTGAAAATGGATTTTTCCGCATTGTTCGAGGAGTTAACAATGCTTTCATTGAAAGCGATTGTCATTACATGATTCCTGATATTACTGAAGAAGAGCTTGTGTGGAAGAAAAAGCCAATTTATGGTGGTTCTATCTTTGGTCTTCAACCTATTGATGAAGTTGCTGCTCAAAAACATCCACTACAAGATACATCATTCATAACTTTAAATGACACTCAACAAGAGTCACATGAAATTCCTGAAAAGGGAAAACACACTCCACATCCAGAAGATATTGTTATCCCTAAAACCCACCATGAAAAACCCAAGGATAAATTGCCTATTGAGAAGAAATCTGATTTCATGGCATATCAACAACCTCCAACAATCACAGCTTCCTCACTGTCTATGGGACTTGCTTTCCTTACCGTTGGTTGTGTTGGTTTTGTCATTAGCATGATAGCAGCCACAAAACTTCGGCAAGCACGGTATCAAATCATCGAGTAAATATCATGGCAAAATGATATCAAGGCCAAGTTGAAAAAAAGGTATAGTAATTCGAGCTAATTTTACTCAATACAAATTACACCTTGAAAACTTTAGAATTTAAATTTTGTTTTTACTTTCAATTTCAAGAGTTTGATTCCACAGGTAGATTTAATCTTGTTAGAGTATCAATTGTTATATTCAACTCATTTGTAATTTTGATGATGGCAATCAGAAAAAGTTGGATCAAAGTATAAATAAGTACAGAAAGTGGTAAAATTCGAGTAGCACTGTCTATCATAAAGTTTTTATATATATGATGCTTAGCTATGATTACTCTGTCTCTGCCTATGATCAATTCAATTTTGTTTGCTGTATATAGTGTCGTTGTTGGTTCTAAATGTTGTATCGTTGTGATGAATTGTTTTTGGACAACTAATCAGATATCAATTACCTTGACAATTCTATACAATACCATCATATTTGAATTGTAAGTCAAACGATACAAATTAATTTCCCATGAAGCTGTGTTACTGTACTGATGTCGAAGGCAACATTGAGTATTTCAACAAGTACATTGCTCTTTCAGAAGGTGTGTATTATGACTACAACAATGAGCTTGAGCTATATCCTGGCTATGGCTTTGTATTTGGAGGTGATGTTGGTGATAAAGGGTTTGGTACTTTAAGGTAATTTAATATTCTCCATGTCATTTTTTCATTTTTGTGTAGGATGTATCAATTACTCGTTAATCTAAAGAAAAAATATCCTGAACGTGTTGTATTAATTGCTGGAAATCGTGATGTAAATAAAATGCGATTTACCTCCGAGTTGACGGATCTTGAATTGAATTTGATTACCATGAATCCTGGTTTGTAATGAATTATAATAATGAGATTAGTTGTTTTTTTAGAGCTTGTGAATGGGCCACTCTGGGTCCCAAGTAAAAGCCGAGTGAGCGTAAAAGATTTTTTGTGCTATGAAATTTTACAAATTCCCCCTGAGCAAGTTACTACGGAAATGCTAAACAAAGTAAACACAAAGGTAATGCTTAATCTTTCAACTTTTGTAAAATTAATTAGATAAATCGCGTCAAATGGATGTTAAAGCACACTATGGGATCCGATGGCGATTTTGAAAAGCGTCGTATTGAAATTGCTCAAAAAACTGGTCAAACTACTATCAGTGATGATGCTATTGTTGATTCGTTTATTGCTTCTGTTCTTCCTGGCGGGGTAATCTATGATTATTTACACCTAAGTATTTTGGGATATTTACACAATAATACACTCTTTGTTCATGGTGGCATAATGAACAACGACGGTGAATGCAGCATTGGTCATATTCCTGGTGCTCCTATGGATCCAACTTTAACAATTGCCCAATGGATTTACAAGTTAAATATTTGGTATCAGCAACAATTAAAAGATTGGTTGGCATATCCAGAATGGACAAACAACCATGAATTCCGTGGTGGTGAAGAACTACAAAAGTATGGACTGCCAAACGCTACTCACAGTGTTATCAATGGTCGACATTTATATCCTTCTGGTATGCCTCGCCTACTACCCTCTGAAGTCACAAACGAGCTATGGAATCAAGGTATTCATCGTATCATAATGGGCCACACACCACACGGAGTATCCCCAACAATCGTCAAACAGCAAGCGAACAACAGTGGTGTGTTTGAAGTTGTCATGTGTGATACTAGCTACAGTGATGTCACCAAGTCCGATAATCGTGGTAATTGTGCTCATGAGCTTTTACTAAATGAAGACACAGTCCATTTACGTGGTTATATCAACAAAGGCGATATCAACGAGACATTTGATTTTAAAACTCATGAAGACAAATTTGTCGGCCATCAAGTTTCCGTTAATGGTCCATGGATCAAGCTACCAACTCAAAAAAATTCATACCTTCTCTGCACAGTCACCAATGGATTCACATATTCTTACCAAGAAATTGATGCATCAACACTTTATACTACTTTTACACCACAATAGATTTGCTTTCAATGATAAAAATTAATGCAAACTACAGAATTACCGTGGATTACAAGGATCCGATCAGATTTTAGATACTGTAGTTCACGAGCCTTGCATCGTATGTTGTAGTAGACATCAACAATTCCGACTGATTCACCAATAACTTTGCGTTGTTTTATCATAAAGAAACCTCATTAAAGATCTCCAGAACATTATTCTTGAATTCGCCATCAACAACAACAATGTCTATGAGCAACTTTTTGATCCGTCGGATTTCTCGACAACTTGATGAACTTGATGAACGTGTGGCCTCGATTTCAGATGCTGAATGTCGGAACTTGATTAAACAATTTGAAGATAAAACTATCCTTCCTGCTGCTTGTCGACGTTTGTATGAAGAGTCTCTACGATCCATTGAACATGTTAATCCCACACCTACTGCTTTCCATCGTTCTGTTGATGAATAACACTTTATCTTTTACTAATGGTATTCGTGTCGGTAATTAGCTGCATTGTACGGTAGCACTATACGTAGTTTTTATTTGTTAAAAATTCAAGTATTTTTACCCAGTCAGATAATTGTGTCATTTGCAATAGCCATTTTCCATGGCTGATATTCAGAAAAGAGTGTACCAATATATTTCTTTGACAAATAATATTTGAAAATATAATTCTCCTGGAGGTAATATCAATAATCTTATCATAATTTATAGTATAGATTCTTATCAGTATTTATTGACAAGCACCTTTATCTGAAGGTCATCTGTCGTAATCCTCCAGCAATAATTTCAGTTGCATAGTATATCTCTTGCTGATAATCCAAAATCTAATGCATAGCTTTTGGTGTAGCTGATGATATAGCAAGCACCATTCACTAATCTCAATTGATCAGGAGATGCAGAGTGTACTATTAAAGCATTTGTTAAACTATTGTATTATATAAAGATAAATGAGATCCTGAATAATTCAATGTTAATTGTTGAGATTGAATTACTTTAGTTACCCCTAAACCACCAGAGATAGTTAATGCCCCAGTAGATATACTAGTGCTATCTGTAGTATTAATAATATTACAAATACCAGTAGATGAGATAGTAAATCTACTGGTATTTGCTGTCATCAAAGATAAAGTATTAACAATATTATTCTTAACAATGAATATACCTGTATTACCCGTACTGTCATTTGTGTTTAATGTCAATGTCTTAATTGTACTTAATGATCCAAATGATGTATTTCCGGAAATTGCTGCATCTCCACTAGCATTCAAAGATGTTGTATTCAATGTTGTTGCTGTTAAACTATTGAATGAAGATATGTTCTTAGAAGCATCAACAACTACTGCTTGACTTGCTGATACTGTACCTGGTGTTAATCCATTGATATAACCTAGATCAGTAGTATCTAATACTAAAGCTCCAATAGATAATTTAGTTACTCCAATATTATTTATAATATTTCTACTAGTATCTACTACTAATGTTTGGTGTACTTATTGTATAATTCAATTGAGCTGCCGTTGCATTTACTACTGATCCACCAATATTCAAACTGTTATTCTGCAAAAAGACATTTGAATTACAAAACAATTGACCTGTTATCGTACCACCGATTAAAGGAAGATAGTACATAAGCTATTGTTATAGGAGTGTTATTGTCTATATACTGATATGAATTGAATATTGACCATGGAATTCCATGGGTGGATAGGAGCTCATTATCTATTATAATATATTATATATATTCTATATTATATAGTTTATAAAATGGAGTAAAATTATCATTTAGAATTCTTATTATTGGTCCATCGGGAAGTGGCAAATCTAATTCTCTTTTGAATCTATTACGCAATTTCAATAAGACATTCAGTCATGTCTATCTATACTGTAAAAATGTAAATGAGCCATTATACAAGATGCTTATAGATAAGTTAGAAGATGGATTAACAGTCTACCAAAATGGAGAGGTGCCTCCACAAAGCACAATTGAAAAAGATGGAGAACAGTTATTCATATTTGATGATTTAGTAAATGCTAAAGAAGCTAATAAAGAGATTGAAGAATATGCAAAAATGGCAAGAAAAAAGGATATCTCATTTTTTTATTT
>JNBS01001984.1:0-14065 GCA_002081575.1 Thraustotheca clavata | reverse complement strand
CGGTTTTCAAGAGCATGTCTTAGTGGGTGCTGCATTGATTAGAATTGAATAGCCAATTGCTGTCGACCACATGACAAAGATTCTACTGCAATCATTCGACAATTGGCGGGATGAGTGCTGAACGAGAGCACTGGAAAGAGCTTCTGCCTGCCAAAGTATTGTACATTGTTAGCAATATCGGTGCCAGTGCTACGATAAACTTTCTCCCAGTTTTCTTTAGTACGCACTTTGACAAATTTCAAATTGGCGTCTTGCAGACAATTCCAGCCATTTGCTCAATTTTAGCTCCACCATTATGGGGAGCTATTTCGGATGTGCTTCAGCGACAGCGTTTAATTCATATTCTTTGTCTTGTTACGGGTACTACGCTCATGTTTTTGGTTCAGTTTATTTCATCAAGCTTTCTTTGGACTTGTTCTATGGTATTTATAGCAAATTTTCAAGGCAATCCAGCTCAATCATTACAAGATCAAGCAATTTTATCCTTAGTAACTCGCCTCAATGCTGAGTATGGTAAACAACGTCTTTATGGTGCAGTGGGCTATGGCATTGGTGCCTATGTTGCTGGTCTTATTGTTGCCAACTATGGGATTTCTTGGGCTTTTAATATGAACCTCATATTTCTATTCCCCACACTGCTTGTACTACAACAAATCCCCCCGTCTGACTCTGCACACTATTCTGTTCAAAATTCTCCTTCGTCCGATACACTCGACTCCCCATCTTTTGTACAAGGTCTTCACACCCTAAGTAAGAGAAAAGATGTACTTGGCTTACTATTTCTTGTGCTACCTATCGGTGTCATGTGGGGTACAATGTCAGCCTTCTTGACCCTGAACCTCTATGAACTTAGTGGTGGTAATGCACAAATCGTTGGCATTGCTATTTTCTGTGAAACTTTTTCGGAATTGCCTGCCTTTTACTTTGCCGATACTCTAATCGACAAACTTGGCACAGTGAAAGTATTGCTCATTTCTATCCTAGCCCATGGTGCTCGTTTGACATGTTATGCTTTGATGACTAATCCCTGGGTTGCCATGCCATTTGAGTTACTCCATGGCTGCACCTTTGGTTTAGCATGGGCTGCTTGCACCAAGTATATCTATGCTGCTGCTCCTAATGGCACTAAAGGCACAATGATGGGTGTGTTGAGTGCAGTACAAAATGGTATTGGACGTGCTGCTGGTACTATGTTTGGTGGCTACATCTACAATACTTACGGGGCTAGTGTGATGTGGAAAATTACTGATCTAGGAGTACCGGTGTCACTTTTGGGGCTTTATATTTTTTCATGCACCCTTAAGCAGCCTGAAGCAGACCAAGACACAATTAAAAAAGTTCCAACAGATAAAGATCATTTACTGGGAGTATAATTCATCTTTCCAATCAAGAGTTATGTCCTATCTTCTAAGCAATCAAGTGGGTTTTCTCATTGGACTTTTCATCGCTTTCTTCCTTTTGCATAGCGCATGAGAATACATACAAACCCAAAAGAGCTACTGGGACTCCCAAATCGGTCACTTTCCACATAAAGCTGGCACCATAAGTGTTATACAAGTAGCCGCCAACCATAGTACCAACACCTCTGCCCAATCCATTTTGGACAGCGTTCAAAATACCCATCATCATGCCTTCTGTACCACGAGGAGCAGCTTCATAGATATATTTGGTGCATGCAGCCCATGCCAAGCTGAACGTGCAACCATGAAGAAATTCAAATGGCAAAGCGTACCATGGATTTGTCATCAAAGCGTAAAAAGTAAGACGAGCACCGTAAGAAAGAATGGAAATTGCCATTGCATTTACGGTACCAACCTTTTGGATGATGCGATCAGCAAAGTAAAAAGCAGGAAGTTCCGAAAATGTTTCGCACCAAATAGCAATACCAACAATTTGAGCATTGTGACCGCTCAATTCGTACAAGTTAAGTGTCAAAAACGACGAAAGCACACCAAACATCAACCCAGCGAGAAAGACAACAAAAAGCAAAATAAGAACATCGACTTTCTTGAGAAGGGCTTTGAATCCCGTAGAAAAAGATGGGATAGCTGTATCCGAACCATTAGGGGTAAGTTGCTTGACATCATCAGCAGAGTCAATAGGTGGAATCATTTGCAATACCAAAATCGTAGGTAGACAGAACAACAAGTGAAGGTTAAAGGCCCAAGTGATACCAAATGTTGATACAATGACACCAGTGACGTAGGCACCAAGACCCCAACCAATGGCACCAAACAATCGTTGTTTGCCATATTCAGCACCAACACGTTCAGTGAGAGCAAGGACTGCTTGATCCAAAAGAGAAGAGGTTGGACCAGATTGAAAGTTGGCAAGGAAAACAATAAAACATGTGAGGTAAAAACTCGAAGCAGTAAATTGAATAGAAAACATGAGCATAGCACCCGTGGCAATACAGAGAATGTGAACGAGACGTTGTTTGCGGAGAATATCAGCAATAGCACCCCATAATGGTGGGGCAATGATAGAGCAAATACAAGGAATGGTTTGTAAAACACCAATTTCAAATTTGTTGAAATACGTACTAAAGAATACCGTAAGAAAGTTGGTCACAGCACTTAGACCAAAGTAGTTGACTGTGTACACAGCCTTGGCAGGCAGCATGTTACCACCGTTCTGATCCATCCAAGCACGACAAAGCAAATTCCAAAGTGAATTACAAAGATTTCCATACCCTTTAATGCAGCTTCTTTTTCTCCCAGATACGAGAAATCAACTTGAACTTCCTTTTGGTGGTGGGTGCGTACTGTCTATCCAGGTAAAACCCAACGACACCAGTTGGACTTGTTAAAATCAAGGTATAACTTAAAATTGTATACTCAACCATCAATATCATATGAATTGTAATAAATCCAGTAAAATCAAGTGGAAAGATGTCTCAACCAATCGATCCAACTTCAACCTGTGTTTCAGACCTGGTCCAGCCATCATCATTTCCATCACCCATACAATCATGGATGGTCTCAGCCATGAATTTTGAAGTATCCATGCTTCGGTCTTGCGTTTTCCTACTGATGTTCGCCCCTCGTAATAAAAATAAGTACCTTTGCACATATGAACATGTTCGGGAAACGTAGTTGTCTTTTTCAACGCGTGGACGTTCTCCCTCGCATCAATGTTTACCAGAGTCTTCGTTATGTAATGCTTTACAAGGAACATTGCAAACACCATAATTAATTGGGTTTATCCCAATGTCCCATCCGGATACCTACAACATTTTATTATCGGCATTGTAACCAATTAAACTCGGCATATTGATCATCACAAAACTCACTTCCCTTTTCATACCATCAATATACCCCAATATTCATTGATACTAATCAAATCAACTATCTACATCTTTTTTTATACTCTCATACCGTTCAAATAGTAAAATAAACCAATTTTACACAAGGTTTTAAAATTCGGCATATGCCGAAACCTGGACGTGCATGAACACCAGCGAAAAAGCATCATGTTGCGCCGTAGTCCACTTGGTTTGATCAACAGCAGTCAATGTCGATTTAAGGTAACTAAAGCGCCTGATCTACAAGAAAAAGTCGTCAATTTGTGTCGTCATCGTGGCTTTGTCTATCCTGGCTCGGACATCTATGGTGGACTCGCCAATTCGTTTGATTATGGTCCACTTGGTGTGCAAATGAAGAAAAACATTCAAGATGCATGGTGGCGCCATTTTGTTCAATCTCGTACTGATTGTGTTGGCTTGGACTCGTCTGTCATTTTAAGTTCACGTGTGTGGGAAGCTTCGGGTCATATTGGCAACTTTACTGATCCAATGACTGTGTGTAAAGAATGCAATAGTCGTGTTCGTGCAGACAAACTGATTGAAAATGCTTCTGATGTCACGGGTATTACTGAAGCTGGCGGATTATCTTGTGAAGATATCGATGCTCTTATTGCTAAACATGAACTCAATTGTCCATCTTGTGGATCCAAGCAATTGAATAAAACTCGTTTATTCAATTTATTGTTTCGCACAAATATGGGCTCAACTGATGAAACAAGGTAGATATACTACATATCATTATCTTTGACAATGTACTACTAGTGAATGGGTCTATTTACGCCCTGAGACTGCTCAAGGAGCGTATATTAACTTTCAACAAGTTGTGTCAACGATGCGTCGTCGATTACCTTTTGGAATTGGTCAAATGGGTAAATCTTTTCGCAATGAAATTTCTCCAGGACATTTTTTGTTTCGTACGCGTGAATTTGAACAACTCGAACTCCAATATTTTTGTCATCCAAATGATTCCGATACTTGGTACCTAATTGCTTACAAGTATGAATAGTCTTTTATGATGTAGGTTTAACTATTGGGTTGATGAATGCTACAGCTGGCTCATTAAACATGGTGTCAAAGAAAGCAACATTAAGAAACGCGTTCATGATCAAGCTGCAAGACATTTATGTCCAATATCCATCTAATTCATACCTTTAGGAATTAGCCCACTATGCTCGAGCCACTACTGATATTGAATTTTTGTACCCGTTTGGCTGGAGTGAATTGTGGGGCAGTATGTACAATTAACTAAACACTCTTTCACCATGAGATAGTTGCCAACAGAACCGATTATGATCTTCGCAAGCACATGGATGCTTCAAAGAAAGACCTCACGTACCAAGACCCAGCGACAAAGGAAGTATGTTGACACGCAGCATTCAAAATGGCTCATAGATTTGTAGGAATGCTTGCCACACGTCGTCGAACCAGCTCTAGGTACTGGGCGTGTCTTGCTTGCAATGCTTTTGGATGCATACGATGAAGAAGAGGTTAATGGACGGTAGATGGAATTACTTGTTGACAAAAAATCATTTTTTTGTAGTAAACGAACGGTACTTCGTCTTCATGAAGATATTGCTCCTTACAAGGTACTTTATGATGAATTATTCATGCAATAATGTATAATGTAGTTTGCTGTATTGCCACTTCAAAGCAAAGGTGAAATTGTTGATGTTGCACGTACATTTTATCATGCATTGACGAAAAATGCAAGTTGTGATTTTGATGTGACTGGGTCCATTGGTACATACTCTTTATTTCTTGAAGGCAAGCAACTCATTCATATTGATTAGGACGAAGATATCGTCGTCAAGATGAAGTTGGCACACCATATTGCATTACAATCGACTTTGACTCAATTGAAGACAACACTGTCACAGTACGTGACCGTGATAGCATGAACCAAGTTCGCGTATCGATGGACGACGTTCTTACGGGTAAATGGAAAGGATTCGAGTAGAGACAATCCCATTCATCCATATTCCTTTCTTCATCTTGAGTTTCTCTTACGTCATATTGCCATACACAACATCGTCATATTGAAGATTCCACTATATATCACACTATTTCTGTACGAATGATAGATCCAAAATAGTGTACTTTTGTTTCTTTTATGCAAGGTATGTTTAATTCATTCAACAATTCTTACAAAACTACTTCTTTCACACCCACCTTGTCTTCCTTAACGAGCTTATCACATTCCATTCTTTCCCTCCATTTTCATCTTGTATCACATTTTACCCAATTTACAAAGTTACACTATTTTCCCCTCTATTTGATTGTCAAACTTGATTGGTTGCAATGTCACAAAAGCTTCAATTTGATTCGTTGTTTCAAATGGTGCGACACCGTGATAGGTTAAATCTTTTTTTTTGTTAAAACATGAATTCATTGGCGATTCATTGATCACATGGTCGGAGATTTTTTAAAATTTTAGTTTCAACTTGATTTTTATATATAACATTAATTTTTAGTAATTTATTGATTGAAGGCACAAGAAAGGCTTTATTCAGTCTCAAAATGCCAGGCCGAGAGTCTGCATCGCTGTTGCCAACGACGGACGAAGGACACCACGTCTCGTACCAGACACAACCGCTTCCTATTAATGCATCACCAGACGTACGTAAGCTTAAAGAAGCCAATCATGTAGCTCGTCAACAAGACGCAGCGTATTTGTTTAAATATATCATCATGGCACAGGTATTTGTCTATCTCGAAGCTGGTGCAGTGTCTTCGCTTTTGTTGCAATTTACAGAAGAATTTGTACTAACACCACAAGATCAAGGGCTTCTTGGTGCTATTGTATACATTGCATTGTCAATTGGATCACCATTTTCAGGCTATTTGTTTCGGCGCTTTTCACCTAAAGTTGTACTTGCGTTTAGTTTGGTCATCAATAATGCGTGTGTCTTTTTGTTTGCTTTTACTCCTGTCAATCATTGGTATTCAAAAGCATTGCTTATCTTTTTACGTGGATTGATTGGATTTACACAAGCATTTCCATGTGTGTATGCACCACTTTGGGTCCATGAATTTGCACCAAAATCAAGACGTGGACAATGGATGAGTTATTTACAAGGAGCTGTACCTGTTGGTGTGACTTTTGGCTATCTTTTAGGCTCGGTTGTTGTATGGATTGGTGAAAGTTATGCGGGATGTTGGAACTTTTTTTGTTGGCGATGGCCATTTGTCTTTCAAGTTGCTATTGTGACTCCATTAGCTCTTGGAATTTTTGGAATCCCTGACGATCATATTGTCATGACACCAACACGTCGGGGATCCATGTCATATCTTGATGGCGAAGTAGATGAATACGATACTTTCTTTGACGATGACAAGAGCAATTGGGCGAGTATTTGCACTTTGTTTCGTATTCCCGTATTTACATCGATTGTTTTGGGACTTTCAGCACTCTTTTTCTGTGTCACTGGTATTCAATATTGGACAACACCTTTTCTAACGACAAACCTTGATGATTCAGCTTACACAATTCACTCTGCGTATCTTGTAGTCAGTGGCACAGGTCCAATTCTTGGTGTTGTGTTTGGTGGTCGTCTTATCGATTACTTTGGTGGGTATGCTGGTCCAGTCCAAGAAGCCAAAGCACTTGGTATTTGTATGATTCTTGGCATCTTTAGTGTCCTTGCAGCTTTGCCAATTTCATACTCTTCCAATACTTTTTGGATAGCAATTTTGCTTTGGACTATGTTATTTTGTGGTGGTGCTCTCTTGCCACCATGTTCAGGCATTGTAATTGCTTGTGCTCCACCTCACCTTCGTCCTCTTGCTTCATCAGTGGCGTACACCTCGTATAATTTCCTTGGGTATGCCGCGTCAAATTACATTCCTGGGGTTGTTATGGATTTCATTTTGGTCAATACTTCAGAATGGACTTGCGATCAAGGTTGTATGTATCGTATTGGGTTTCGTATCGTCACATGGTGGAGCATTTTTGCATTTGTCTGCTTAACCATCGGATACACTGCATCTACTCGAAAAGCCAAAGCTCTTAGTGCTACACCACTTACGAATTCTCCTTAGTAGAAGCATACAATTTCATCACATGTAATAAAGCTTTGATATGATTATGCTCGTAACACTATTTCTTCAATTAGTATTATACTGATGTAATTAGTGTCTGTATTGATGTAATTAGTGTAAGCTGTAAGAAATATTACAATCATTCTTAAAGTGCATGCCATCGCCAAGGCAAAATGAACTCTTCAGTTGATCGTGTGCAATCTGTGAGATCTGTTCTAGCTTTTGACATTGATCAGCGTCGATATGCTCGCCAGCAGAACGGCAGTCGCTGGAAACGTCAGCGTGCAGTGCTTGTGTACACAGGTCGAGTGATTCGAGAGGTTTGTCGACGAGTTTGTGGATTCATATCAAGACAATTCTCGATGTGTGTACTTGGAATACATTATGGATATACTCGATGCTTCAACCAGATTAATCCTGTGCCTGTAGCTGCGGATGAAACCTCAACACCACCGAGAAGACGAATCACACCACCTCTTGCCATATTCTTGTGCCTCGTGCTGTTTACTATTGTTCGCTTTAGTCTCTCGCAATTGTACTTTCAAGCACAAAGATTACATGACACTGCAACAGAAGAAAGTATTCGATCAAAGATTTTGTTAAATTCGCCACCTGGAAAAGATGTGGCGAAAGCAAAGCTAAGATGGCAGCAATTTGCTCCTGATGATAACTCAAGACTATGCAAATACACAAAAGAAGGTGTGAACTTTGTGACAGATTCTCATGGATTTACGTGCAAACGGGATGCTCTTAATACTTTTGGTTGTTGTCCTGACTCAAATAATGCCAAGTACAGTTGCTTGACTTGTGATGTGTTATCACCCCATTGTTGCTCAGATTATGAACGATGTGTATCTTGTTGCATGGATCCATCCAATGTAAATTTTATGTTGGCATCAGCTACTCATTCTTCATTAGAACGAATTATTGCGAACATTTTTACTTCATGCCGACTCGAATCATCCTGTGTATGGCTCACCTCACCATCTAACACGCTTTGCTTTTTGTTCTTTTCGATGTCGTACCTCATCAGCAAGCGTTCAGAATCAAAATTCGTACCGAAGGTATTCATTTCACTATAACTTTACTAATATGCTATTCTAGTTTTAAAAATCATTGCTATGGTCTCCATAGACCTGTGATCAACTTGGATGTTGTTAATAGCGATGGTAAAGCTAATAAATCGATTGCATTAGATCCATCTCTACGGTATGTTTATATTGAGTCATTATACATTAAAACTCTTGTAGTAGCTTATCCAATTCCCCACTGGAATTGGACCCGTACTATCATCCTCAGTGATACAAATGTGGAGCCATCGGCATTCCATATTTAAACAGCCTCTTTCTCTAAGTATAGTTTTCAAAAAGCATGATCACAGCGCGAGACACAACTGTGCGCCCAAAACCAGTTAATTTAGCGTCTTCCAAGCTGTATTCGGAGGTCAAGCCGGGCTCAGAGACTCCAGACGATGATCCAGGTACATAATTACTTTACTGCTTTGAATATTCATGATTGCACTAGATTATTGGAAAATATTGTTTAAAGATCTAGTCCCTCAACATCCAGCTATAAATGTTAGATGGCATGAACCTTCGCCTAGTGAATTTCGTGTACGAAGCAAAAGATATCTGACGGACAGCGTCAAAGAAGCTGTGGATCATCCAAGTAATTTTTATATTCATGAAAATTGCTCATGTAGCATGTATAGAATGTGATCTTGTTTGGGTTGATGTGTTGCAAGGAAAGAGAGAATCCTTTTTCCATGTAGCACAACGTCAAGATGGTCTCGTATCTAAATTTCATGCCTTATATCCTGAAAACGAGCTTTTTATATTAAACATATTACTGCCAGGGTCTCCTGAAATAACTTATGTGAATTATTTCGCACTTCGTACGCCCATATTGGAAGACACGGATGCTTTTTCAAGACTTTGGCGTGCATTTATGGATGGCACTGACGAGTATCGCAATGCTCGACTAAAACTAATACCTCGTATTGTCCATGGTCCATGGATGGTTCGCAAGGCAGTTGGTACTAAACCATTTATTCTCGCCAATGCACTAGAAATACAATGGTACCGTGGTAAAAACTATCTAGAGGCTGTAGTCGATGTAAGTTCCGACACTGTTGCCAAAAAAGTTACGTCAATGTGCCGCATGTGCGTATCCTCGTTAAGTGTCGACATTGGCCTTGTTCTCGAAGGACAATGTGAAGATGAACTTCCTGAAGCCATGCTTGGGTGCGTTCAATATGATAAACTCGACATGAGCCATGCTACGCCAATTTAATTGATCTAATCAATAAGTTTGCACTTTTGACTTGTCAATAAAATCTTAGTTTGCACTTGTCAATAAGATCTTAGTCGGAAAATTCACTGAACATTCTGCTCGGTTAAAATAGCCTTCTCCGGATAATATCCGGATTTGTTAGAAAGTGTGCATAACAATTGATAGTCATGTATGCTCGAATGGCGCAAATGGTTCATCTGATGGTGCCAATAGGTCTGCTCGTCAAGCCCGCCGTTTAAACCAAGCAATTGTACATGCTGAGAGCGATTCAGAGTCTGCATCAGAAGCTCCAGTGAGTAGTGCCGCTGGTTTTCATTTTTTACAAGATTCCGACTCGGACTCTGAAAAATCGAGTGATGATGAACATGAGACTGTAAAGAAACCAGCAACACCACCACCAGCTCCTGCAGCTACTTCAAAGAGTAAAAAGAAAGCAAACAAGAAAAAGTACTAGGTTTTGATTGAGTATCACATTGAAAAATTGCGCTAGGAAAAAAAAAGTTGAAAAAAATGAAAATGAAGATGACGAATTATTGGATGCATTGGCTGCTAATCGTATTGAGAATGGAGAAGAAGAAGAAGGGAAATTACCTGCTGATCAAATCAAGTATCGAAATGATTTACTTGCAGTTAATGTTGGTGCACTCAATGCAGACAAGGAAATGAAGCGATTGTTTGGGGTAATTGATTGTTGCCATTGCTTTCATAGAAAATTTCATTCTGCATAGGTTAAAGGAGCTCGTGAAACATTGCAAAAGAATAAAAATTCTCGGTAAGAAATCTCATAATGTTGCAATGATCATAATGGACATTAGCAATGCTCCACGTCGGTCAACTAAAAGAGTAAATCTTGTTACACCTGATGACTCATGGCCTCGCCCACCAACTTTTGTCGGTGGTGGTATTCGCTGGACTCGTGTTCACAAACCAGTTTGTCCATCGTGGGATGTTGGGTGTGACTATTTTCAAATCGATCTATCCATCACGTATAAAAAGGTGGTGGCACCAATAAAGTTCATATTGAACTAATAATCATCTATAGATGCAAGAGCAATTCCATGTGCTTCAAATGACTCATGATCCAAATGCAATTGTTCATTTTCTTGCTAAAAATCCATACCATATTGATGCACTGATGCAAATGAGTGAAGTATTTCAACATCACGGCCAAATGGATCATTCTGCTGATTGCATTAAAAAGTACCCAGGACAATCCATGCAAACTTTCTCATGAATTTATACTAGATGCGTCTATTTTCTCGAGTTAGCTTGGGGCGAGCAATATAATGTTGCAAATGGCACTTGTCGGATGGATATTAATATGGGTGCAAACCAAGCCTATTTCCGAGCGCTCTTTTTCCTCATGAAACAAGTTTGCCTTTCCCAACAAATATGAGATCCAAATATTTAAATAGGTTGGTCGACGTGGTTGTGTTCGTAGTGCATTTGAAATTGCCAAATTGATATGGAGCATGGATCCAAAGGGTGATCCAATGTATGTGCTTTTGTGTTTAGATTACTATGCTTTGGCAGCTCGACAATGCCAATTTGTCATTGATCTCTACGAGTCCAACACTGAAATTCTCATAAGAAAGGACTCAAAACTCGTACCAACTTTTCCAGTATCAGTTCCCGTCTCTACGCTTCCTGGCCTTCAGTTTTCTGTAGCTTTAGCTCGGTACAATTCCAACTCGAGAACAATTGACTTTATTATTACGTTAGTTATCTACTTGGCGACGTAGAAGGTGCCACTCAAGCCTTGGCTGAAGCACTTACACGATTCCCTCGTGTTCTCAAGCCTTTAACAGATAAATGTGGCATCTCAACTACAAGCAGTAAGTAGCAATTTTTATGCTTTGTCTAACGTATCCATTTAGAGGCATGGCAAGATGTTTTATGTAGTGCAGTCTTTGCCAACTCGCCCCATTTGGATGACAATGGTGCCTTGGTCCATTTGCTTGATATTTACGTCACTCGCCATGCCTCTTTATGGAAAGTAAATGATATCCAACAATTTTTACTTTCTAGTGCTACACGAGCTAGTGCAAAATACACTTCTGCTTCATTTGTACCAGATTACCCAGCAAGTTCACCATTGCAAAAATATTATCGTGCAATTACTCCAGGTAAAAAAAAGCATCAATATTTGTCATTTCTAACCCAAAACAACAGATTTCTCGGATGACGTGACAACATTGCCACCTGATCATCCAATGCTTCAGCCACCTCAAATGGGCTTTGATCCGAATGCAATTGATCCAGCCATGTTAGCTGAACTTGAAAACAATCCTCAAGCCATGGCTGAGCTACAAGAACAACTTCGTCAAGAACAAGAACGTCATGGAGGCAATTTGCCTGCTGATGCTAACCCGTTGCTCCTCTTTTTGCAGACATTTTTGCCTTGGAATCGTATCCAACAACCCAATGCAGCTATGCGTGACCGATTGCCTCGAGACCCACTCTTTGAAGATGCATAGTGATAGCTAAAGATTATCAATCCCACTTAAAGTTTTCTGCTTGGTTTTATGGCCATGTCACGCCTCTGCCGCCTTTCTAGTGCATTATATGCATTGGAAACGTCAATATTCCCATGAGAACTTTGGAAGATGGAAAGCAATAGCTTCATGAGGTAATACGATCGATTGCTTATCAATAAGATGCTGGGAACATGTGCAGATTTAGGCTCATCATCGTGGGATATTGCAGATAGACGGATTTCGAACGACTGTAACATTGACTAACACCTGCTCGCTCTGTAGCTTCGCACTTGATGTCATTCCTGAATTTAACTCCAACATGAGAGTAGCTACGATTCTAGCAGCATTGGCTGCTGCTGCCACCATGACTGAAGCCCTTGATCGTAAATTGTATGGGCTTAATTATGCTTCTTGTCCTGATGACAATGGCATGCCACTTGATCTTGACAAACTTAAACCGATCACTGGCAATGTACGCATGTACTCCATGGATGAAGCTTGTATTACACGCTTATATTGGCATGCTGGTTGGCGAAATATGAAGATTTGGCTTGGAATGTGGTCCGAAGCTAATGCTACAATTGATTCTTTTGATGGCGAATTCCAAAGACTTAAAAACCTTGTCAATAAGAAAATGATCACAAATGACAATGTTGTCGGTATTCAAGTTGCTAGTGAAGCTATTTACCGATATTACATTCAAGGTCAAGCTCCTTTTGATGATAAGGGACCACTTAACCGCATTATTCAACATTATAAAGATGTTCGAGCGTATTTACGTAGCCAAGGACTTTACTTTCCAGTTGTGATCACAGATATCATGGACTCGTACAAATACTTTCCTGATTTGTATTCCAACACGGATGTCATTTCGGTCAATGCATTTGCTATGTGGCAAAAGAAGACTGCGAAAGAAGGGGTAGCTACGCTGTACAAAGACTTTCAAGGGATTTGGGATGCTGCACGTGAACTTGGAAAGAATGTCGTGTTGCATGAGACTGGGTGGAGTACTGGTGGCAATGCTACTGCTGTGGCTGAAACTGGACATGAAGCTCAAGCTTTGTACACCAAAGAATTCCTTGCATTTGCTGAACAACAAAATGTCAACTATTACTACTTTTCTTCCTTTGATGGCAATCGTGATCCTGAAATTGAAAAACACTTTGGTTTGTTTGATAACACACGCACGATGAAGCCATTGATTGCCTCGTTGGAAGTTGGCACTGCTCCTACTGCTATTCGCATCCACAATAACGATGTTGTGCTAAAAGCTGGCAGCTACAAGAGTGGTGATACCTTTGGAGCTATTTCTTGGGGTGCACCTGCCAGTGGTCTCACTGATCGTCTTGACAATGAAATCTGGTTGTACAATGAAGCTGGTTCTAAATGGCTTCGATCTCGTTCAACTAATGCTTGCTTGGAAGGCACTACAACCGGTGGACTTAAAGTTGCTGCTTGCTCTGCTTCCAATGCTAACCAAAACTGGGATTTCACATTTTCTGGTCTCTCCAACAGTGGACTCTCCCAATGCGTTCAAAGTCTAAAGTTAACCAAATGCCTTAAGACTGGTGCCGCAGTTGGTATCAAGAAAATTGACATGTCTGCCCAAGAAATCCGTGTTGCTGTATCTGGTACTGAGCTTAAACTTACAGAATACTATGGTGCTGTCAGTGTTCGCAAAGACCCAGTACCTGGTGCTATTCCAGAAACTCAAATTTGGTACTATGATCCTATCAACCAACAAATCAAGAACAAAGCAAATCAAAACCACTGCTTGGATGCTTATGAATTCAAAGACAATGGTGCTGTACATGTATGGGACTGTGATACCACCAACGAAAACCAACAATGGCAATACAATGATCTGACCGGTCAAATCATGCATGCACATAAACTTGGTTTGTGTTTGTCAAGTGATGCTAATGGCAATGTCTCCCTTCTCACCTGTGATGCT
>JNBS01001983.1:0-12269 GCA_002081575.1 Thraustotheca clavata | reverse complement strand
TATGATATGCTTTGCAGTGTTGGAAGGATAGGTATGCTTTGGGTATATAAGATTGAAATGATGCAAATGGCAATTTAAAGTACTGATCGATCAAAAATTTGGAGTTGATGTGGATTGTTAGATGAAATGCATTGGAAGAAGGTGTCCTGTTACTTGAACAAGAAATTTTGGATTTGAATTGGATTGTTAGATGATATACGAGCTCATAATAAATCGACATTGATCCGTACTTCAATTACAATCCCTGTTTCCAATTAGAGTAAATGAATCGTGGTATGTCTATTGCATCGATTTATATGAAATGGGATCTATTTGTGTGAACATCGTAATTTTGGAGATTAGGATATGGATTGCCATCCAATTGAGCAATTTAAGAATGCAATCGGGCACGCTCAATGACTCCTTTTTCCATGGGTTTGTTTTTGATAATTTCGTTTGGACCGTAAATGCCTTTGTTTACGCGTGTTAGAGCATACACATTAGTGCGAATGGCAAAAAGTGTGCATGGATCAGTAGCTACATTGCAGCCAAGTTGGCTGTAGTCACCCAAAACCACACCAATCTTTCGTCGACCAGTATCGTAAGAGATACCATTGACTTGGATGCAAATACCTGTGCTACTTGATGGAGACATTAATGTCAAATTGGCAGTAGATACTTGGTTGGCAAAATGACTTTTGTAGCCACAGAGGCTATCACCACAATATCCTTGTTCAAATATTAAAAATTTACAAAAGATATCAATCAAACCTGGATGGCAGAGTTCAGCATTATCCATGATAAGTGCATGTTTAACTTCAGCACGTAAAACAACACTGTCGCCAAGTACAACATCACCTCGTAAATATGCACCATGTCGAAGTACACAGTTGTCACCAATAATTGCTGGTCCTACGACGCATGAATCACCCATTCCAATACAAAAGAGTATATACCTTTAATAAAGACATTTGGTTCAATAATGGATCCTGTCCCAATGTAAATGGAACCCTCCGATACATCCAAGACACCACCCATAATTCGTCCACCATTTTCCACAATAATTCGTCGATCAGTTTTTCCACTGTAATTAAACACTGAGCAATATTTTAAAACATCATGAGGAGCATTTACTTGAACAATAGCTCCTTCTTTGCCATTGCAGGCAACTTCTATTGGGTTATAATCTTGTTGAACATTTCCAAGCCACGTGGCGATGTACTCGTGCAAACTATCCAATGCGGCAAAGACATGTTTGGCCTTTTCCAATAGCTCAGCATGCTTGAATCGATCTAAATTTTTAAAGTAAAAGGCTGGAGTAAGTTGCAGAGGGATGTCTTTTGCCTCAAGTGTGTCCAATTGAACGACTCTTGTGGTCGTTTTCGATCTCTTCACAACCTCTACTGAGGCCGGCCTCTTCCACACGTTCATAGCTACATGTAGCCCAATTATTGTGACGATAGCTCCAGCAATAGCTGCACTAGACATGAGTTCCTTGGCCATCAGCTGATCGGCGGTGGAATTGTTTTTTCGACAAATCTTAGAATAAAAATATATTCAAAGATAACGTAAGATTTGTATGCAATAATATAAACTGGTCCAACGTGTCGCAGATTGCCATTAAGCAAGAAAGGAGCACGTGAATACATGATGCAACGAGACGATTTCTTCTCGATGGGCCCTGAATCCGCTACTTCACCACGTTTAAAGCTATTGAATCGTCCTCAGGCTACTGCTAGACAGCTTGGACGTCGTCGTAGTACTGCAAATACTGCACCAGTGTTTATGGCACCAGTGTCAAAGAATTCGACTCCAAATTATCGGCACTCGATTCAGCTTGGTGGTCGCTATGAACAAGAATTTGGATCTCGATACACTGATCCACCACCATCGCTTTTAGCCCAGCCCACTGAACGAGAACAGTACGATGTTATGTGGAGTAGTTCGTTCCTTGGCATTGTTTTTCGATGCAATTCCAAGAAAGAATGCGTCATTCGACGTATTGCACCTAATGCTCTACCTGAAGTACTCAAGAAAGCTCAAGTTGGTGATGTTCTTGTTGCTTACAATGAACAACCTAATTTGGCGTATGAACAAATCATGGAAAAATTAAGAAATCCAAGATACCCTGTGACGCTAACATTTGCTCCACCATCTTCCTTGCATCCTTCCTCAAGCGATGGGGGTCGAGATAGTATAAATCTTCGTCCATCATCTAGAAGTTTGCCATTGTCCATGCCATCGGATGAATGCACGAGTATGATGAGTGCGGAAGAGGATGAGTCTCATTCTATGACGTATGAAGTGGTGTGGAATGAAGGCACGAAACTTGGTGTAAGCATTATTAAAGTTGGGCAATGTCCTTGTGTGAAAGAACGCACAGAACTCTCTTCCGATCCATTGCTGCATCAAATTCAACCACGAGATCAACTTGTTTCAATCCAAGGTGCAAATACAATTGACATTGGATATCAAGCCTCGATTGTTTTGCTTCGAGATTCAAGAAAACCTGTTCATCTTGTGTTCAGGAGACTTGTATTAAAAAATGATACCCGAGAAGCAACAATATCTGCTCCACCTACTACTCCAATCCGAGAATCTCAATATGCATTAGTATGGGAGTCAGGTCCTCTTGGTTTGACGCTAAAGAAAGACAAGATCAAGAATGAATTAATTGTCTCCAAGCTCAGTGAAGTTGGTCTTGCATCTCGATCCAATCTCATATCGATTGGGGACATTTTAATCTCAATTTCCGATGTCAATGTAAATGAACTTGGTCTCCAAGGCACAATGGCGTACTTGAAAGCAGCTCCAAAGCCGACAACGCTTGTGTTTCACCGTGTATTCAGTAGTAATCTTGATCATGACGTACGTGAATCTCTATCAAGTCACGAATCCTCCGGAACTGATTTTCATGGGGACGAAGTAGCATTGGGAATTCCTCATCCTCTTTCCATGCCTCGACCAAGCTCCCCTCCGCCACCTTATGAATCCATTCAAAGTACAAGCTCTTTACATCTCTCGGAGAAGCTCAACAGCCTCAATCTTTCGCCCCAGAAACAAGAGACACGTAGTAATTGTGATGCTTTTATGAACTCTCCGTCTAAAAGTGATCCAACACTCACCCAAGCCTTCGACAACACTATTGTGATGCGTCAATCGACTCTAGTATCCATCGGGACCCCTCCCGCCTTTCTTGATATTGTATGGACTGATGGCCCATTGGGGTTAACGCTACGTGCAACAGGATCACGGGTTACAATCAGTCGCATTACTGGCAAAGGACATGCACGTGGTTTAGAAAAGCTACGTCCAGGCGATATTCTGTCTGCGATCAACGACATGGAAGCGTTTGATCTCGAATCCGCGTCCTCGTTTCTTCAAACGATGCAAAAACCCATCTACTTGCGCTTCACCCTCCAACATGTCGAAGTTGAGTTGTAATTTATTGATGTTTTCTTTCACGTTGACTCTTGTCACATCCAAGATGCTACTCGTCCATCACAAATCCCTCTCCTCCTCTGAGTTTCTTCCTTCTTGTCTGTAAACGAATCCACCCATCTATTCCAGCATCGTTCATTTCTATGAAGATATGAATATGAAGTCATTAGACACATAAACAAAATCTATCGCGTGTCCCTTGTAATCGTCATAGCGATGAGACACCACGATTTTGATTGGTGGAAAAGCCAGTTGGATAATGTATTAGCCAATCGAAGATTGTGGCGAGCTTCTCTCGCGCCAATTTGCATTTGATTTAAAATTTGTATGGGATAGAAATGACAGAAAAGAAAGGCACGTGGTCCATTAGCTCATTTTATTAGGAACGAAGATGCAACCAGCGCCGGTGCTGTACGAGAAGTATGAAGCCCAAACAAGTAGTCCTGCGGACCTTGCGAGTGCTGGAGCAAGTCAAGATGTGGTTGTGATTACGTGTAAGGGTGGAGCACGTTTGTTGGTCTCGAAACGTGAATTGGAAGCGTTAAAAGCCTTTTTACCAAAATATGAAGACATTGATGTACGAAGATTGATGAATGCATTGCCAATGTTGATTGTGGAAATGGAAACGGCGGCAAAAGCACCACCTAAACCATTGTCTTTGCAAAAAGTACGACTTTTACGTGGAAATAATAGTTCGTCGTTGTTCACGGACCCGGTAAGGAAGTTATAATAGCTACATAAAAGCTCATAATGTGTGTGTAGCAAAAAGAAGCTGAAAATCGTATCCATGAACTTGAAACCCAATTATCTAATGAAAAAATGAATGTTGAACGGTACCGTCCGCCGTTCGTTGACACGGGAAGATCATTCCTGCTAACTAATGAGTTGTAGATATGAATATGAAAATTTAACCCTAAAAGAAACATTATTACGTAAAGAACGCGCGGAACATGAAGCTGCTGTTGCTACCACAGAACTTAATACAAAATTATACCATACTAAAAAAGAAATGGAAGAAATTCAAACCCAAAGCAAACAAGACTTGGATCAAGTTACTCAAAAATACCACAATGAATGTCACGATTTAACAAGTACTTTAACTGCACAACGTGAAGAATTGGCTGCTAAACTCAATGGTGAAATGGATGAACTTAATACCAAACTCAATGGTGAAATTGATGAACTTAATACCAAACTCAATGGTGAAATTGATGAACTTAATACCAAACTCAAAGCCCTTCTTGTTGTTGCTAATGAAAAAGATCAAGTCATTGCAACACAAAATACTACTATTGATAACTTAACTGCTGAATTGGCACAAACCAATGCTACACTTGATGCTGCTAACAAAACCATTCAAGATAATGGCAATGACATTGCTTCTTTACATTCGCAATATGCTTCCCAAGGCTCATTGCTTTCACAAGTTGAAAGTGATAAGCGTGCTCGTGAAGAAAACATTGTCGAGTTGACTGAACAATTGCAAACTGTCCAAGCCAAAGCCAACTCTCTCTTTGCCCATACACAAGGTCTTGTGTCAGAACTTAAAGAAATGCGTCAAGAATTGTTGACTGAAGCAGAAGACATGCAACAATATGTCACCAATGCCATGGAAAGTGTCATGACCGAATCCCAAGATCGTGAAAAAGTGCTCTATGATCACCTCCAACGTGAAACACTTGAACGTAAACGCATGACTGAAAAGTACCATGAAGTATCGGGTAAAATTCGTGTCTTTTGCCGTATTCGTCCACTCAAGGTTGAAACTAATGAAGAAAGTGCCTACATGTATCCAAAGCCACAAACATTGTTGGTTGCTTCCCAGCGCAAAGAATTTGTCTTTGATCAAATTTATGGCCCTGAAAGCACACAAGAACAAGTGTATGAACACATTGATCCTCTTGTTGGTTCCGTCATGGATGGCTACAATGCTTGTGTCATGGCTTATGGTCAAACTGGTGCCGGTAAAACCTACTCGATGGTAGGTGAATCAACTGCTCCTGGTATTATTCCTCGTGCATTGCAACAACTCTTTGAAATGAGTACTGCCCGTCAACTCATTTGTGAAGATCGTATTTCGATCAGTATGCAAGAAATTTACAATGATCAACCACGTGATCTATTGTCCAAGGATATTCTTACTTCCAAGGATAGCCTTGAAACTCGTCAAGTGTATTCATGGGAAGAAGTCCAACAAGTGTTGGATGAAGGGTAAATCTCCCTATGTCTAGAATGTATCATTAACAATTTTATAGGCACAAGAATCGTTCTGTTGCATCAACCAAGATGAACATTGAAAGTTCCCGTTCCCATGCTATTATTTTTGTCTACGTACAAAGCTCCAATCGTCAAACTCTTGAAAAGAAGAACAGCACTTTGTGTCTTGTCGATCTTGCTGGTTCCGAACGTATTTCACGTACTCAAGTCACTGGTGATCGATTGAAAGAAGCCCAACACATCAACAAATCACTTTCTACATTGGGTGACGTTGTTCACGCTTTACAACACAAAGCCAAACACGTACCATACCGTAATTCCAAGCTCACATTTACTCTTCGTGATATGCTTTCTGGTGGTGCTAAGGCTCTTATGATGCTCCAAGTCAGTCCCGACGTTGCTGATGTTGGTGAAAGTATATGTTCTCTTCAATTTGGTGCTCGTGTCAGTCAAGTCGAACTTGGTGCTGCTAAACAAACGAGTGTTGAATCTGGTGAACTTTTATCCCTCAAAGATGAGCTCGCCAAACAAAAAGACGATAGTGAAAAAGAAATCACTCGTCTTCGCACTGAACTCGAACAACTTCGTGAAGAACTCGAGACTCGTTCCAACAGCTTTCAAACCACTTTGACTGCTGGTTCCAACTTGAGTAGCAAAGCATCTAATCAATCTGGTGACGACGAACCTGAAGAAGAATGGAAACGATTTAATACGGACAGTGAACCTGAGCCTGAAACCAAGAAGCGAGCTCCTCGTGGTTCATTTGGGTCAACATCCTCTCGTCTTTCAAGTGTTAGCAGCAAATCTGCTCGTAGCTCCAGCACACCTGCTGCCCCAGTGCCCAAACCAACGTCGTCTTCCACACCTCGTGCCCCCATTAGCCGTCGATTTAGTCTGCCCACCAAACCCTCTGCATCATCAGTGACTGCCCCCACTGCTGCGTCTGTAGCTGCTGCTGTGCCCTCAGTACGAGCTAAAGTGTCGTCGTCTACAGCTCGACTCAGTCGCCATTCTATCGGCACGGACACTCCGTCTGTGCGTCAAAAAATAACAACTTCGGTCCGCAAGAGCGTGGCTCCGATATCGTCTCCCCCACCGCGGAAGTGGGTTTAAATAATCTTGTATCAATCTATTAACTTTGTTCATTTTTCCTGGCTTCTCTTGGAGATGGAAGAATGGAGGAAACTACAGGGGATCGTGCATCTAAAGTAGTTCTCATGTGTAGGCGTGGGCTAAATGCTGAAGATGAATGTTTCTGTGCTGGTTTCGATGGTGAAAGTCCATGGAACTCGAGACGCATTGCTGTTCTCTTTTGATACTCTAGTTCTGTGTACAATGAGATAAAGAAATGAAAGAACAACACTTGCCTTGAGCTGTGCGAGAAGAAGTATCAGTGTTACGTTGATGGGATATTTTATCTCGAATAGCTTGAGCTACTTTGAGATTGCTTTCAACTCGTTGTTTGGTTGCATCCACGCGTTGAACGATTGAATTGATACCAACCATTTGAATAAACGCACCATATCTCTCGGTGGTGCTGGCTGTGATGAATCTTAAATGCTCCGGAGTCTCAACAATAGCTCCAAAGCGAGGAGTCTTTGGCGGAGTTGTGGCTGTAGAAGATAAATCAAGTTGGAGATGACTAGGAAAAAATTAGAGATAAAGGTGGAAAGAGAATATGTACGCTTTGCCATTGATATTGAATGAATCACCACGAAAGGTGTAGCCTAAAGAAATGAGAATTGAAAGAGAAGACGAAATACCTAGCTCTTCTTCAATGTCTTGCCAATATTCAGGAGGGTGAATGACTTTAACATTTGCAGAGACAAAGTAATAGACACATTCAAAGAACAATTCATCTTCTTTTTTGCGTTTGATGTTGCTAGCATAGTTGAAAGAACAAGACGGGAATAACATGTAGCTAAATTGGTAAAGGTAGATGAATAAGTTGCAATGGCTTTGGAATAGGTTGCTTTGTATTCATCAGGTTGAGTTGGTTTACGAAAGGAATCACTTGTGCCATTAGTTTTTTCAAGCATTTTCAATGCTATTAATGAATCAATATGTTGCATGGCTGCTTTTACAAAGAGAAACATGATATCTAGTTGATGGAAAGTGGCAAATTACTTCACCAGCATACCTTCATTGTAAAAATCGGTGAATTTAAGAGGTACTTTCATTTGTCCTTCATCTCGTAGTCTTTATCTAAATATAATCAATGCAATTGATTGAAAGCAAGGAATTACCCATAAGTTGTTTAATATCAGCAGCTCCTTTTGGTGTAAAATGTGTTCCTTTACCTCGCATTGTTCTACATAATCAATTCTTGATGCCATTCAACGATATATTTACCCAGTAGATAGTTTAATCGTACGTGCATCTCCTTTATTCATCCAGAGTGAATTTTGTCTTGAAAACATGGGCATTATCCTTGGACTCATTTCTACTTTTCTAGGCGAACTTTCTGTTCGTAGATCCAAGTTACTTCCTGATCGACCTCGACTAAAATCATTATATCTGAGGGATATCGTTGAATAAGTACTAGGAAAAGAGAGCATCGCCTAAAGAGAATGATTAAGAGAACACATTTAGACTGCATGCCTGCTTTAGCCGAACGCATCATCTAATAATATACTAGTAATGCAAAAAGCGTTCTTTATGTTAAAACACCCCATTTGCCACCCTCCATGCTCGATACTGTTCTAATCCTTCACGATTTCCATTACGTTCTTGCAGCCACATGACTTCAATATGATCCCCTTTGATGTACTCGAGTGGATTTCGCCGTCGTTGGCGTTGTTCCAACATCGTGCGTTCATCAGGTAGAAAATGCATTGGTATTTTCGCCACACCATCTTCATCTATCGGTTGAGAACACTCTTCTGGCCCTGCATCCACTGCATCAATACCATCTCGATCATGGAAATGACAACTTTGTTGTCTTGTTTCGAGTGTTGGGGGTCGTGGAGCTCGTACTTTTGTTTTAGGCTTTTTTCGAGCTTGTTCTAGTGCTGCTACACGATCTTTCCATGCTTGTGGTGTCTTTCGTAGCTGCTTGTACTTGGAAGGAGACGCAGGAATGTCTTTGAACTCGAGTGGTGTAAGGAAGTTGGCCATGAATCAATCCAAAAGATATATAACTCCTAACTAAATACACGCAACTCTATCTTGATATTTGTATACAGAGTAAAAACCATGAAAACAAGGAAAAATTGCGTGAAAATAGCTTATAGCATTTATATGCAAAAATTTAAATTTGCCATTCAGCACCTTCACGTGCTTCATCATCTTCAGTGATGAATGGTAAATGAATCGATTTGATCATAACTTCACCACAAAAAATGCATTCTGATGCTATAATTTCATCCAATTTTTGTTGGACAAGTTCACGTTCATTTGTGTTGGTTTTCATGGCAGAAATTGCATCAGCATTGCTCTTATCAGTTGAAAAGATGTTGGCAACACGTTGAAAAGTACTTTGTTGTGGTTCAAGAGATAGTTCTTGTAATTTTTGCATCAATTGTTTGACTGTTTGACGTTGAAAGCTATTGAGATGTTTGGTCATTTCGTGACGTAAAGCAGATGCATGGAATGCATGACCACAAGGAAAGAGATAAAACTCTTTGCTTAAAATGTTTTCACCCGTAAGATCACATCGTTGATTGCCATAAATGTTGGCAGATCGTTTTCGTAATTGCTGCATATCAGCACGAATTAATTCGGCTGATTCCGTGTATTCACGCATTTCACACTTGAGTTGTTCAATACGATCATTGTACACTTGAAGAGATTCACAGATTTCCTTCTTAAAGTCATTGATCACAACAAAATCAGGAAAGAATGGCAGAATATCTTCAATCTGAAGCATTTCACTTTCGTTGAGAATGCTCATAGCTTCTTTGATATCACCACCAGCATCAATCGTGTGTTTGGCGATCAGAGTCCACAATGTCTTTTTTAAATCAGCATCTTCAGGCATATTAGCCATTTCTTTGGCAATGGACACGTCCACTTGAAGAGCTTTTTCTACAGCTTCTTGGTATAAACCCATAGCAGAGTAAATGTAAATGCATGCTCGATTCTTTTCATGTTGAGCACATAATCGCAACGCAAATGCAGGATCAAATAATTGTTCTTCACTTGACGATTTGCTCAAGAAATTGATCAAAAGACGCTCATCAGGATGCTTGGCCAAAAGAAAGACAACATAGTTGTGAATTGTTTGGTCGCGATTGCCTTGTTTAATTGCAAATTTCAAGAAATCGATTGCAAGTTCGAGCACTGAACGACGATTCACATTTTCATCTTTTTGGTGCACATGTCGAACAATCGATGGAATCAATCGTGAAGGATCAAGTGTTTCAGCAGCTTTCCAAACCTCAAACACTTCTTTTGGTTTGTGGATAATAAGCTCAGGCGAGTATTTGTAGTATAATTCCTCAACTTTTTGCGTTGGTGCTCCCTTGAGTAGTTCAATAGCTGCACCATATTCACCACGATGAATGTGGTACGTCACAACTTTTTCATAGTCTTCAATGAGACTGGCATAAAAGACAAGTTCATCAGCACGACCATGAGATGAAATTAAATTGAAAGTTGTGGCAGGATCTAAATGTTGCTTGTGATCTTGCAAAAATTGTTTAAATTCAAAGAGAAGGTTTGCATGGACATCAATGTCTTTTTCTGATGTTTGAACAGAAAGACCATTAAACTTATCAAGATAGAGTTCCACGAGCCAAGAACAGAGAACAGTAGCTTGGGTTTTATCTTCTGGGCTTGTCATATTTAATTTTTGCAATAAAAACGAGTGTAAAGCTGTAGTTGCCGACACTTCCATAAAACGCAATGCAACTTCTTCAAATGATCGAGACGATTTTGCGTAAAGTGCAGCAGCACGATCATAGTCTTCACGGTCAAAATATGCATCTGCCTGAGCTGTCCAAACTTTTTGTCTTTGCACCATGTCATTACAAGCACCGAGAGCACGATTAAAGTCGCGATCAAGATCTTCCGTGGACTTGGCATACATTTGATTCACAGCTTTGGCTAAATACAAGTTCCAAATATGACGATCTTCATCGCGAATGATAACCTCAATGATACGACGTTCTGAATGAATCCAATAAGTATTAAAAGTAGGATCATACGCAATTCCATTGACATTGCCGACACGAATATCAAAAGGTTCATCAAGAACGATAAGCCCATTCAATTTGCACATAATTTGAACGTACTTGGAGTAAACCAAAACAATGTGGAATTCTGTAGTTGCAATGGCCAAAGGAGGATTTGTAGGCTTGTCTGAAGTAGATGGTGGAAACGATAGCATATCGACGTTTGTCCAAATGTTATCAATAGAGGTCTTGGGTGTATAGATTAAATCTCCATGATATACCCCTTCACCAGTTAAGACAGCAAAGCATTTAGCACGTTCCCGTTCATGCTTTGAAAAGACAGAAAGTTGAGCAACATTAATATCCCCCATGATTTCATTAAAACGAAGGGCATCGGTGGACATGTAGTTACCGAAAAGTGCTTCAAATGTTGGGCCACCGATGAATTGGTACATGCGAGTTGGTCTTCGTCCTGAGCCAGAAGTTGTCATAATAACATAAAGTTGTGTTTGATTGACATGTTCAAATTCAAGACCAGCAATCGCACCCTGTTGATTAATGGCATAAACTCGATTAAATTTCTTTTCTTTTCCATCAAATTCAGCTTCGTAAATGTGTCCAACGTCAGTCCCAATTAAGACAGACTCTGTAGTTGCTGGTGATCCCAACTGACGATCCCAAGCCACTGCAGTAAATCGTCCTTGAGCTTTCGTAAGTTTTCGTGGGCGATTTGTCGATGAATGCAAATACCAATTTGTGCCACTTTCCATCGAAATCAGCACATGTCCACCGCTAGGATCAATGTACACTGCAACAACAGCAACTTTTGGTTCAATGCTGATTTCTTCTACTGCATTTGGGGTTGCATCTGTAGCATCCACCGTGCATCTCAAAATCGATCCTTCAGCCGATCCAATCGTCATAACATTGTTTCCAACGCTAAAACATCGTGGTGTAAACCCTTTTCTTCGGCTAATCTTCAATCCATGCTCTCGTAGCTCAAAGATTGTCGATTGTTTACCTGTCAAACGTGGCTGGGGCTGCAATCGAAGCGGTTCGTCATCATCCGAGCTCACTGTCGTAGCTGTCACATTCATATACGGAGACGTATAATCCCCACGGGCTCCTCCAACGCGGGACGTTTGATCGCGGCCCGTTTGTTCCTCATGCCAATCGGCAAACAAGTCGGACGACATTTCAATGACGAAAGATGAGCTTCTGTCGGCAGTTCATATCAAAATACCTTGAATAATATATACCATACATACTTTTAATATAATACTTTCACATACAAATGTCAAATTATCAAGATCTCCATACAAATTTCAAGTCCTTTCTAACAGTATACAAATATCAAGTAGTTTCTTATAGAGAACTGATTTTTTTTAAATGCATAGGTTATATTATAAAATCGATTGGTTTAATTCGCACTCTCTAATTTCAATCGCTCTTTCTGAATTATGCATTTTGTATCTTACTTTCAATACAATATAAGAATGTATACTGCATAGTAGAATT
>JNBS01001982.1:0-10567 GCA_002081575.1 Thraustotheca clavata | reverse complement strand
AGTTTAAAAGCTCAAGATCGTGCTATTTACCGCAGTGGTGATCAAACTGGAAATATTCTATCGCAAGTGGTGCCACCAACACCATCAGGCTATATGCCATCGTTAGGATGGGCTCCTGATGCTAATGGATGGTTCTATGCTACTTCTTTTGCTGGGCCTTGGCATACTACTAATACATCGTATCGATGCCGTCGTCGACGTCTTGTACACCGTTATCGTCCATCTTCATCGCCATCTTCATCTTCAGAAAAACCATTGACACCAATTGGTCAAAGTGTAGCCATGGCGGATATGTCAATTGAAGCGATTTTATCCAAGCATAAAATAGCTCTAGAAGACTATTAATGTTTTGTAATTAAACAACGTAAAAACACATCGTAACGATGCCGATCTTTGGACGTAAACGATCCGATATACGAGTTCCTACAGGAAAGAATGCAGTGAATTTACGCAAACTTCTCTTCTTAACTCTACCAGAAAGTTTTCTTATCTTACCACCTGAAGCATGGGATAAAGTATGAAATGATATTAAACTAAAGGTTGAAATAGTTGATAGATTGATTTCCAATGCTTGACATTAATGAAAGTCAAAATACTACGTGCTGCTTGTTTAGCTAGAGAAATTGAACCTAAAGGACGTAAAAGAGCTTTGGTAAATGATGATATTTTCATATTGATATGCAATGGTTAATAGGTTGAAAGGTTAACTGCTTCATTAATGACACAAAAAGAAGAAGGTAAATTTTAATACTAGCTGTAGCTGATTTGAGATAGAGGAAAGGTATCGAAAAGATCAAGAGTTTAAAGAAGAAAGAAGAAAGAATAAAATTGGTGGTATTTGGACGTGTGGAACTGGAACACAAGGACAATTAGGTCGAGTTATGATTTTCTAATTATATTTGAGGTTTGTATAGGTCATAATGATTGCAGAAATTATGATATTCCAACACAAATTAAAAGCACTCGTGGTATGAATTTCTCTCAAGTTTATGCTGTAAGAACTTTAAATATATTAAAAGTAAAAAGTAGTAGGGATTTGACTCGGATATTACATTTGCAGTAACTCGCGCTGGTGATGTTTATGTATGGGGAAATAAATCGGGACCTACAGGATTACCAAAACCCAAAAAGAAATTAATTCCACCAATAGTTAAAGAAGCAAGTGTTCCTATCGTTGAAAATGAAGCTGTAGAGGAAGTTGATGATTCTAGTGAAGAAGAGAATGAAAATGATAATATTTTGGATGAACCAAATGATGATGATGAAAGTGCAGAAGAAGACGATTTAGATGATAAACCAATGCGTCCTGATGTTATTCCAGCTCCAGTAAAGTTAAAATCATTATCTGGGGAAGATGTGGTGATGATTGCTGTTGGAAGAGTACATTGTGCTGCAAGAACCAAAAATGGAGATGTATTCACTTGGGGACAAAATGATCATTGTCAACTTGGAAATGAAGCTGTTCATAGCCTTAATGAAGCTCAGTCACAGGTGAAATAAATGATATAAATTGAAAATTCATTGATACTATAGAAAGCTATCATAAAATATGGTTTAGATGCCTATGAGCCTGTGATATGGACAAGAACTGTGCCTGAATCTTGTATTATTAAAGGAATTGCAGTAGGAACTGATCATACACTTGCAATTTCAGAAGAGGGAGATATTCTTGGATTTGGTTCAATGTATAATTCAACTGATCATTCAGTACTTTCACGCCATCTTCGTAAGCATCGTGTTGTTCAGGTATTCGCTAATTGGATTTAAAGTTCATTACTTTATTAGATTAGCTGTGGTGCGATGCATGCAGCAATTGTAAATGAAAATGGTCAAATGTACACATGGGGAAGTGGTGATGGCGGGTATTTCATATTAATCCATTTATCTTTTCACAAATTATAACTAGACGACTTGGGCATGGAGATTTAGCATCACAAGTGACACCGCGTCTTGTAGAATCTTTAGCTAAAGATATTGTCTTTCAAATAGCATGTGGATGTTGGCACACAGTAGTAATAGTTCTTGTGCCACCTCTTGTCAAAGGCGGCTTTGTACGTTCAATATTTACTTAAATTCACTCTTATAATCCTTGTAGGTTTATACATGGGGCACAGGTCGATATGGACAAGTAAGCTACCGTCTTTAAATCTAATTGATTAAATATGTATATATTTTAGCTAGCTCAAGGTGGTCATCAAATGGTTCCCACTCCAGGACTCGTACGTGATTTCTTTTTACAAAGTGTATTTATTAAACGTGTTTGTGCTGGAATGTATCATAATGTTGCGTTATCTATTGATGACGAAGTAAGAAATTCACATACTTTTTAATTCTCAAATGTTACCCAAGGTTTATACTTGGGGAAGTAATGTCAATGGATGTCTTGGTAGACCTGATGAAATGTCTACAAACCCTGAAAGCTTTAGTGCTGTACCTGGTGTAGTAGAAGGCATGCAAGACTTTGTTGGTCGTCCATGTGCAAGTAAATTATTGCTTTAAGAATTATAAGTTTATAGTACTTTAGTTGCTTGTGGTCGAGAGTATACTGTAATTGCAACTAAACCTTATTTGGGCCCTACAGAAGAGCAAGTAGAAGCTGCTAAAACTGAAGCTACTGTACGTACAGCAGCTATAGAAAAACAAATTGAAAGGGAAGAAGTGGCTGAAGCGAATCAACTTGAAAAAACTCAAAAAGCTCGACGAAAACAAGTGATTGAATACCTCAATACTCACCACCCACGGTGTGAAGCATGTACTATTCCTACTGCATGCATTGGATTTCAAAAAGATGATGTTGATCCACTTCTATGTCGGCATTGCTTACATGATAAGCACAAACACACTTTATTATATAACGAAAGAGACTACGCAAATACTTTAATTGATGTAGAGACAATATTGTCCGCACTTCATGTCGAATTGCAAGTCGAGCAAGAGTGAATTGAGCAGTGGCTTGTAGCTGGGATTTTTCAAGTTATCAATCGATTAATTACAAGAATGTTTCACATAACATTGTCTCTTCAATTGGGTCTAACCATGGCAACACTGGTTCAGCTTTCATTAGTGTCGGTAAATCCAAATCAGTTGGATCCCAAGATTGAGCATTCCATTGTGTTGTTTCCCAATCATTAATTGAGTCAAGTAATACATCATAGCCATCAAAAAGCAACAAATCGTCTGGAGGACAAATAACTTCATTGGGGTCATCAATACTGTCGTTCTTGAGCACAGGTTTTGGACGAGAGGATTTAAGTCGGGAAATTGGAGCTCGTTTTAATTTGGGTTGAATCGAAGAGTACCAATGATTTTTAATCGCATTGTCCGTTCTATTCAGATATTCATAAAATAATGTCAATGAAAAATAATTACCGTCCAGGAAGACATTGAGCCATACGAGCCCAGCAATTTCCATATTTGGCTTGCATTTTCAACAAAGTGTCTTCTTCATCACTCGACCATGCATCACGTTTAATGAGGGGATTCAATTGATTGTGCCAGCTATCAATTACATGAGAATGTGCTTAGGATTGAAAAATAATTACCGTTCACGGCATTGTTTGCCATTTCGCCCAGGTAAATACGAAGCAATGACAGCCCATTTTCGAGCTCCATACTTTCGAATGAGTTCAACCATGTGTGCGTCTTCTTCTTTACTCCATGGCCGCTTCGTTGACGAGTTGCGGTTCTGGAGAATATGCCATCGAACTTGACAATCTTTGGGTGTTTTATTGGCAAATTTTTCAGCAATTCCTCGCCATTGTTTGCCACCATGTTTAAACACTGCATCCCGAAGCATTTGATCCTATCAATCATACACTTTAGTCAAAGATTATGTTTGAATCATTCATACTTCTTGAGCTGTCCAAGTTGTATCTCGTCCTGTCATGTCTGCTTTTCTTACAATTCAAAAATGACTTGTTCATTCTATCGATAGGCGACACTCGATTGTCTTGGTGTTGCAGAGACAAACATGCAGAGCTTGCCTTGACAAGCTATATTGATCGCGCCGGGTCTCAGGGAGAATCCCCAACGACCAAATAGAAACCAGCAGTCTTGACGAAAATGTCAATGAACTTGACACCGTTGGAGATTGCGCCTGGGATGAAGACTTGTATGCGAGATATTTACATTACACATGGTCTGCGTGCATGACATAAAGACATGTGATTTCTGAAGACCAACCTACTCACAATGGCAAAATCTGATTGGTTTTTAACCTTTGTGCAAAACCACGTTAAACGTTTCGACCAAGCATTGTTTGCGTACAAGTAATATGTTAGCAGGGTGGGTATAAAAATGATCGAGTAAGCTGGTATAATCAAGTAATGTGTTTGGATAGCTTTTAATTTCAGACTTGGGAATGAGGTGAGCAAGGAAGTAAAGGACAGTTGAAATTCAAGTCCATTTAGATGTCCCATTCCTTTTCGCATCAGTCATTTTCCTTCATAGCTAAAATTACTATTGCAAATCATGAATTAGGAATAGGGTTAAGTGGTAAATATAGTTTGAGTATGATTAAAAAGGTGTACCTTGGTGGATGACATGTTTTCTTGATTGATCTAATAAGTTTCTAGAAGTAGAATCCCAAGAGAAATGGAAATTGCCTCAAATAGTTCAATCAGATTCAGAAATTCGATGTTGTCATTGTGGCCAAACTCATCCAAAACTAGAGTTAGTAGAGACATATCGCTACTGTAGCAATTGTCGTAAGATTCTACGTCCTTCGTCCGCCTTAGAAGTAGAAAGCCCATTGAATCAACTTTATATACTTGCAGCTTCATATGGTCATCCCATTGATGCTGCAGGGGCAATAGATGTGACTTCAGAAATCCGATCTTGTTTGCAAATTACAACGAGTTCATCTTGTTTACACATCCCTGAAGATTTTACTCCCAATTTAAAGGAAAAAAACACACTTCCTGGCATCCTAAAGGTTGGTTTTATAACACAGCTTGACATAAGTGTGCATAGGTGTTGATCATTCGATACATCGTACCAAACTTCAATCCAAAGTTAACAAGACGTGGGGAAATAGTTGTGAATGAAATAGCAGAAGGAGTACTTTCTTCAAGTATCCATCTTGAATTCTATACTGATCGAATACCCAAGCTTTGGATTTTAAATGGAAAATATGGGCATCGGAACTCCAATTCAGAGGTTCGAACAATAAGCATAATGAATTCTGAACTAGTTAGAGCATGAAATTCGATGTGACAGAACGAATGACTGGACTTGTTGATCAGCAAGGGGGGTGTTATCTATGTATTCCAACTGATTTAGACCTTGAAGTTCTACTTGGAGACCCGTGTCCAGGCATTTCAAAGGTACTTGGACTACAATACCATACTCTAATATGTATAGGCTCTTGTTGTAAATTATGAAATTTGTGGACGATCTGGCCAAGCACGACAGTATGAAGTTGATGGTCATCTAAAAGAGGATATTAGTATACAACATCTTCCTTTGATTGCACCTGCAATTTTAATTGAACGTGCGTTGTATGGGTGGCCTCCAAAGGAATTGCAGTTGAAAATTGTTGACCTTCAGGCTCAACTTGCTCTTGGCCAAGATGTTAAAGAGCAATTGGAACAATTCAATGCTTTTGCAGCAAGTAAAACCACTTTTAATGATATTGCTCCACGACTTCAAAGACGGATTGACCATCATCCTATTGCAGGAAGTAAACTTGAGCTTAGTGAAACAACCAATTTAAATCAACTATGTGGAGATCCTTGCCCTGGATTGCCTAAATTGCTATTGATAGAGTACAAACTGCTGGGTTTCGGTACGTATAAAGTGTGTACACTTACTGATATTGCATATAGGTAGCAGTAGCAATGATAACGAAGTACTAAATGGAGGACACATTCGTAATTTTGCCATGCGCAAGGCAGGAAAATATAAACTTCAAGTGACACTCGAAGGATTTTTGGCAAGTCCAATTACAATTCAGCCCCTTGAAATATCTCCAGCACTTCAAATTGTCCGAGCTTTTTTTGGTCATCCGACAAATGCGTTGAAAACTTTTGATATAACAGAAGCCATTGGGACGATGGCAGCAAAGAGTAAGCTACATTTTGTTCTTGGTTGATAGTAAAATACTAGGCAGCCTTGACAAAACATTGGTGGTACCTCGAACATTGGATTTAGTGGCAAAATTTGGAGATCCGTGTCGAGGAATTAGAAAAGCACTGACTATCAATTACAAAGTTCTTGGTATGGCTGGTGAGCTAGTGATTCCATCATGTGAATCAAATCATTTGAGTGCGACACTAGTTCTTGGATACCCTAGAGATAAAAAAGATGGTGGCGTCCATGGCAAAGTAAGTTGGACCGAACGTGTTGCAATGAGTCCTTTAAAAACTAAACAAACGGCACGAGAGAGGATGCAAAGCAGTACCAGTCTTCGTATATGGTCTAATGACCGCTAATACATGATGCACACATTGTCTGTATTATCCATGCATGAAATTACATCATTTTACGTTGATGAAGTCCACGTTTTTCAAGCTTAGCCATGCGTTTAGACACTTGTTCACCTCCTTCTTTCGACTCATCCTATTGATATAAAGTTCCTTCAATTTCCTCCAACTCTATTCATACCGAAGCGCCAAATCCTTGTGGAAAAAACAATCCCCATACTTTTCGCCCACCAAAAAATAGTACATAAGCAGGAATCTATTTAATGTTCAATGCAAAAAACATTCAACCAAATTATTACCACCAAGTAAATGTACCAAAAGTAATCAGAAAACATACTTCCGATTTGTACACCCAGTGTAATAAGAAGTACATCCATCGCGTACCTATTCCAAACAGTCAGAACTTACTTTTACTCCAATGATCTACTCATTATTCGTTCCTTCCATTGCAGATCCGACTGCCATCGTATAGCTCATATACGTCATAGTCAACAACAAACCATATCCCCACATATGCCAGTTTGAAAAGCTCGAATAATGCCAAACAAGCCGATACAAAATGTACACAGCCTACACACCCCATTATTGACTCCCTTCACACTCTCTCGACATACATTGATCGGAACAATCGCTTTGTGCAAACGAGAGCTTAAGTTCTGTCCCGCTTTTTGAGCTTTCTTCGCTGCTTGGCCCGCCTACACACACGCTTCAGCAACTACTACCTTATCTCCTCGCTCTACCATTCACTAATCACTTGTTGTTTACGTTTTGTAATGCATGTACCATCTGGTGCTCATAGAGATACAAACAATCTTATCAGGACGTGGCAAATGTGAAAATGACAAATTTGCGCGCCAAAAAAGAACGTTCCAATTTGTGAGTGAAAATTCTTTGTCAGTTTCAAATTTACGTCCAAGTGCACAAGTCGGATTTGCGCGGGAAAAAACGGCCCAGGTTTAAATTGGTCCCGACGTGTGAAGATGATGTACTCGGTGTCGATGATGTCGGCAGCGAGTGCCAAGCGATCAATGTTGATGGACATTGCACTGCGTGGATACCTCATGGATCAAGCACAGAAGCAGGGAATGACAGAGGATGAAGCACGAGATGCAGTGGACCAGCAAATTGCACAGGCCAAGAGATCCAAGGCGTCAATAGGATTTGATGATGTGGTGCACGAGTTTATGGAGTCGGATGTGAAGGATAATCCAGTGGAGAATGCACAAGTTGTAAAGAATGACCCTGCGCCTGAAAGGGAAACAAGTGTATCGCAAAATGAACGACTTTTTTCATCAAGAACGCTACAGGAAGTAGTGCCAGTGGTAACAGCACCAGTTGGACAACCAAGTGCTGCGAAGGAACAGGAACAAGAAGATATGGTGGAAAGAGTGAATTCGTTGTATGCAATGTCGACGAAAGAATTGAGAAAACTTGTGCGAGAAAACTCTAAAAAGAAAATTGTGGAAGAGCACAAGACACTGACGAAAGAAGAGGAGGAACATCGAGAACTCCTTCGAAAACAATCGATAAGAAAAGCGTCCAAGGAAGTTCAAGATATGGTAAAGTATTGGATTGAGATGTGGATGATTGAATGTTATAGGTGAATTATATTATTTTCTTAGTGCTTTTTTTGGTTGTTGTGATGAATGGACGAGATGATGATACTCCTTTTAAAATGTCATTGAATTTAATGAATCAACTTCAAGAAAAACCATTCCCAGCCAGGGTTTCTCATGTACACAAAACGTTTGAAGATGTTGCAAATGTCAATGAAGTGTACCATTATTTGTGTGAGATCTCTATGGTTTATTTTCTTAGCTTACTTGATGGTTAGCTGGGGTCTTTTATGACGCTGTATACGCCGGTGTGTCTTTTGATGGTGATGCATCATTTCCTGAGGGCATTACATATAGTCCAAAAGGGATGATTGGAGGCTATGGACAAATTTGGGGTCCGATTCGAATTGGACAGGTAACTTTTAATGTCTCTTATTTTCTTAATAAAAAGTTAGCTTCGTGTTAAAGATCAAAAATGTGAAGGGGCTATGGCAGAGTTGCTCGGACTAAATACAACACTATGCTATCCTGAATACAGTCATAACACAGCTTCAACAACTCCTTTTGGTTATGGGGAAACATACACTGCTGATGAACCTCCCGATGCTGGAGTGTATTTTACATCACCTTCTGAGAGACGATATCCAGGCCCAAACTTTAATGTGTATCTAAATTCGTTTGAACCCGCCACTTGCAATCCAAGTACAAGGGTGCACTGCCCACAATATGAAACAATTGAATCATTGCGTACTCATAAGTATGCTTATTTCTTTTGCTTTATTTAAATGTATGATTTAGGTTTTTTGATATGGCAACTCGCGCAATATTCATTGATTTGACAGTGTACAATGCAAACTTTAATCAAGTGTCAACAATCCGTTTATTCTTTGAGCAAACTGCATCCGGTGGAGTTTCTGCCAAAGTAGAATTTATTACGTATCGTTTGTACAATTATATCAACTCTGCTGATTACATTCGCCTGGGTTGTCAAATGCTTATTTTGATCCTCGTGACGTATGAATTGTATAAAGAGGTACCATATTTTAATTGAATCTGTTAAATCAAACAACTCTAGTTTCGTACCTGGCGAAGTATCGGTTCAGACTACTTAGTGCCTACAAATATCATGTTCGTGGTCAACTTTCTTCTTTTTTATGTTGTGGCAGCCCTTCGACTACTCTCAAATGCATCGCTTCCTGATAGTGATATCAACACCAGCACATTTGCCAATTTTCGGTAATATCTTTGATTCGATTCAACTTCACGTTATTTAGAGCTCCAGTAATGTATTTTGCTTACGCAGAATACTTTAACAGTGTCATTTGTATGCTCTCTTGGATGAAGCTTTTTCACTTTATGACATGTATATTATTGTACTGCCAATAATATTTTTCACTCTGCTTAGTCATTCATGTCTTCGCTCAGCTGATCAAGACAATTACAAAAGGGGCAAAAGAGCTGTCGGGATTGCTCGTAATATTTGTTCTAGTGTTAGTTGGCTCATCAATGGCATTTCACATGGTAAAATGTGAATTTGTTATTGTTCTATCATGGATAATAGACTTTCGGTATGCGACTTGAAGAATTCCAAACATTTGTAAAGAGTTTGTAAGATTATTTGAAAGAAGGCTTGTTGATTGAGCTCGTAGTTTGACTTTGGTGAAGATTATTCTTAACAAGCTTGAATTTCAGCAACTAGTCGAAACAAATCGCATTCTTGGTCCTCTCTTCTTCGGTTTGTTTGGTATCATCATGATATTTGTTATTTTGGTAAGTAAATTTCAGCATGCTTTAACTTATCTTACAATGTAGAATATGTTCATTGTAATTATTACGGATGGTACATCTTTTATACTTCAGTGATAAATCAATACCTTTAGCCTATGTTGAAGTACAAGATGAGCTCGAATCAACAGCGCAAGTAGAACTCAACTCTATCTCTAAAGAGATAGTTCAGCATATTTTATACGTACTCTGCTACTCATGTTACGGAGAGATTAATTTAGCTTAGAATCTCATATTCCGCATCCCAATAGTTGGCCCTCGATATCTCAAGCCAATGTATGAACTTGCTATGAAGCGAACAAAAGAAATCGTTGTAACTATTCAACACCGAACTTCTGCAACCTCTTTAGTACACTAAGCCATATCACTTAGCGTGTTAAATTCCCATTAGATATCGGCAGTAGAAGCAAAACCTGTTGCTCCCATTAACGTCAAGGGTAAAAACCCTGAAGTAAAAGTAAGCAAATTGTATGCAGCAATATCTAATGTTAGGTAGTCTGATTTATCAATCTCTTCTTCTCTAGCAATGGTATTAGGTTATTGCCTTTTAGTTTTTAATCACTGACTAGATGAGAAAACCATCAAGCACAACAGCTCTTGCAAGTGTTCGCGAGAGTAGTTGTGAAATTGATCATCTCTACACCTCAGTACTTCAAAAAGTCAAAACTCATTTGAGTACACTTGAACAAGAAGGGACTTTGGAAGACGTTAAACGATTTAAAGCTCAGCTAGAACTATATGCAGCTCAATGTGACGGTGTATTGGCAAGCTAACTTGTTATAAATGTATGTGCATGATCTACCC
>JNBS01001980.1:0-20888 GCA_002081575.1 Thraustotheca clavata | reverse complement strand
AAGAAAGATTCTTCTCCACATACTCCACCATCCAATCTACATACTATATACTTAATTAAATATACATTTTTGTATTGAAAACTATATATGCATTCATTAACCTCGTTCATTATCCTTTTGAATCAAATATACCTTGTATGATTCTCTCATATACATTTTCCCAATGAGTACCCATCAACATATTCTTCACTCTCAATTCCTTCATAAACCACGTCCATATTCCTTCATGTAATATGTATTAAGAAAACTTCTTCCTCCAAGATTGTTTGTGTGGAATTTGATCATGAATAAACAAGCGTATAGATTATATCAATCAATGTTTCCTTCATGGTTAATGCATTCATAAACCTCGTTCATCTTCATTCATGCAAACTAGGAAGAAAACTTCTTCCCCATGTTTAGTAGTGTGCAAATTACACACTGAGTATACATTTTCATAGTGAAAACGCACCCATAATAATCCTGAAAGGGCGCCATCTTGGAGACGGTTCAACGTCTCAGCGTTTGTATGGGACAGACATCTCATTGTTGATTTAGCAGAATGTACGACATCCCAAGACGAGTGCCTGCGTTCGTCCTTGTACTTGTGATTGTAGCTGCTAGTACACAGCAAAGTAAACATCCATCATGTCCTATTGCTGTCTTGTTTGAACAAGAGAATCTCATCATATGTGAAGCAACAAGTTTTTTAGCTTTAAAAACGAGTAATTACTCATTAACAACATCATCTCCAGTCCTCAAGAAGAAAAAGAAAAAAAAGACCAAGAATATCCCTGATAAACACTTGGCATTTAAATTGTTATTGCTTGGACTTGCTCTTATGGTTCTCACTACGCTGTTTTAATTTTTTTGCCGTATTTAATAGATTAGAAATGTTCTGATGGATTGTTCCCTATAGAATGATCCTCCAACCTCTTCTTCCACTCTTTTTTTAAGAAAGTAATTACTACTATGAACTTTTTGTGGTGTCGATGTGATAAAAATGTCACTTTTCATTTAGCTTCTAAGCTTCTTTGGTGATTGCAATATATTCATTGAGATTCATTAAGCTAGTGGTTTAAGATTTAGACCTTGTTGTGTTGCTGGACGAATTTCTTGATCATTTAACAATGTATAAGAGGTTTTTTCTTGTGTTGGTGCTACTGTACTGCGTTGACGACAACAGTAAAAGAGAATAAAACCAAAGAATGCTAAAAAAGCGATAATTCCAATGACTGTACCAACAACACTAGGCGAGGAAACATTAAGAGGACCACATTTGCAAGCATTGGTAGACTCAATGCATTGAGCACCCAAAGGGCAACAGCATGAAGTTTTGTTTAATGTAATGATTCCACAATAATGTCCTGGTTGATCATGGAATGCTAATGAACATTGTCCTGTCAAGTGGCATTGTTCACAGGTATCAATACCAACAACAAACCATGGCAAGTGCACAAGAAAGAAGCTAAAAGCATGCAGCATTCGTAAAAGGTCGTTTAGATGATGAAACTCCGTGGAATAAAATCTACTGATGATGATTTAATCTACTAAAAATTCACAAAAGTCAACATTTTCATCAGAATAAGTTTGTTGTGGTTCATCAGGTAAATGAAGTAAATCAAAATGACTAACATCACCTCGACAATGAAAAGTTCGTTGAATAGGTGGAATTATTTGTTGTCCTTCAATATCACTCCATGAGACTGATGAAAACCATGGATGTTGACGAATGATAGCTGGATCAACAAGTCTTTGAGTAATATTTGGTTGAAGCAATTTAGATATAAAATCTATACCATAACATCAAGTTCAACATTTAATTATACTTTTGTACCTCTGGCCATTTTGAAGGTGTTTTTACTAAATCTAAACTTACCCTTCAACCACTCTAAAGTAAATACTGAATGGAGAATCAGCTTTCCTTTATAAATGGGAGTATGACTCTTCATAAGCTCATAAATGACAAATCCATTCGCCCACTAGTCGACAGCTCGAGTGTAGCCATTTTGAGGCTTAGGTTGTTCAGGTGTAAGATATTGAGGTGTTCCAATGCTTGTAAAACTTCTCTTTTCAATATCCATATCTGGTTTAGCAAATCCAAAATCAACTAGCTTTAAATGTCCATTGGCATCAAAAAGGATGTTTTCAGGTTTAAGATCACGATAGATATAATCATTGGCATGAATATGTTCAAGAATTAAAAGCAATTCCATTGCATAAAACTTTGCTTCGTCATCACTAAATGATTTATATTCATGAAGTCTATATATATGTGTCAATAGCTGAAATACAAACTATCAACTTACCATTTAAAGAGTTCACCGCCAGGTACATATTCCAATACAAAATGAATTTGATTGCGAGTTTGAAATGTACCATAGCAATCAACAATATTTGTATGCCTCAAGTCTTGCAACGCTCTTTTTTCTCGGAGTAGCAAAGGTATAATCTTTTCCTAGCAGTTTGTGCCTTGTAGACACTTTTCAGAGTAAAGTATGAATTAGAGCTACTATATTTTGCTTGAAACACACTGCCCAGTAATCCCTTGCCAATCAAAGTTTCAATTGAAAAATCACTCACTTGTAATTTCCTTTTGGACTTGATTGAATTTCCTACGATGTTAAGAGTTCTTCTACTAAGAAATGAGTACCTGCCCAGTCAATAGCTGTACTGTGTTGTTATTTGGCATACAAGTAAGCTTGTACGATGTTGTGTTGACCCACCACTACCATCTAATCAATATAAAAAGTGCAACCGTGGAAGTCCATTTCAGTGAATAAGTGCTAAAAATGCAGATTCGTTGTGAAGAATAAGTATACATTACGAGGTGCTAGAGTTAATACTTGGTTCTTGTCCAAACACACTGACACGATAGACACAAGTGTATTTCGGATTGCCGTGATTTGAAAGAACGCGAAAGATAATACCGTCAAGAAGAGTACTTGCTGCCTAATGCAAAATTATTTTTGATGCTATAGAAATACGTACTTCTGGATGCAAAGCAAAATGTTGATATGGTCGTCCATTTTTTGAGTACTCAAATGTGCCCAATTCAACAGACGAAAGACGGTCAATAGTTGATACCAGGCCCTATTACAACAGTAAACATTGTTGAAAGACTCATTGCTTACAGTAACTTGAATCATTCGTGGTGCACTTGAAAAATCTGAAGCAATATTGGGCTTGATATGATAAAGCTGCAAAGTATCAGCTAGAATTGGTGAACGAAATTTGATAGTTAGCATTCCAGATGAGCCTGCAAAACCCCAGCAGTTCCCAATGTCAACATTAGACTAGATCAAGTTAGCAAGATAGCAAATTGATAGTAGATACTGAGATGGCTGTCTCGGGAACATAATTAAAGCTAGGACACGCATCGCCAAGGATAGAGCACATGGGGAATGCATGATAAGATTTTGATGTATACTGCGTTGAAGCCATAAAATTCATCAAAAATGATTGCAAAGACCACTTGAAAAATGAACTACAAGACCTTACATAAAATCACACAAAGTGGCTCATTACCTTTTGTAATAAACGACAACAGCACCATTAGCTTTATTAGCATAGTCCACTCGATTGATAGCACCATCGTAAAAATCTTGTGGAGTAACTTGAGGATCAAGTTCACCTTTGATTTTAGCAATTTTTTCTTCACTTTCTTTCATAAGTCTCTCGGATTCCATTTTAACAAGTTGAACAAGATCATCTTTCATTTTAGCCACACCATCTTGTATTCTCTTTTCCAATAAAGTAATGAGTTCAGCTGATGGCGTAGAGTCAAATATCGAGTCCATCGTATTCAATCGATCTTTTTGAGCTTTGACATCTTTTTCCAGTAAAGTTGATTGACTAGAAAGGTCCATAATGGACAGTTCTAATGAATTAAATAATGATTTCAATTCAGCTTTCTATCACAACATAATTATCAAGTAGAAAGGAAAACTTTACATACAAGTTCTCGGACATTTTTCTTGACTGCAGTTTGTACCATTTCTTCCATGTGATTCCACACTGAAGAAGGTACATTTCCAGCAGCAATTCTTTCTCCATCAGCAAGTCTTTCAACAGTTCTGCTTGTATGTTCATGTAAAAACAACAATTCATCCATCTTTGCATCTTGTTGTCTTTGAATTTTTTTAATTCCATCCATATCATTGATCATAGCATCTAAATGTACTTGAATACTTGCTATAGCTTGAGCATGTCCGTGATTTTCTGATGTAAGAGATCCTGCAGGTGATTGAATTACTCCAACAAGGTATCTATTCCATCTCAAGCAAGCATATTCCCATCATTTCACGTACTGTGGAAACAAAAAGGCAACAAACAAGCATCCAAACGGCAATAAGAGCCACAGATAACTCAATACCTTTCCAAGGACCTCTAATGCATATGTCTATCGCTTATTATTCCTCATTCTTTCCATTCATTTCTACCATTTTCACTCGTCTTTCTTGCACTGCTGGATGGAACACAGGAGCATCTTCATCCTCTTCATCCTCGGAATCTTCATGTTCATAGTCCCCACTTACATCATCGCGGAACAGCGTTCTCTGGTACGGTGGCTCCAACATATCGCTCTCTTCCGATTGAGCTCGTGCTCTTACTGGGGTCATGTACGTCTGTGTCCTCTTTAGTGCCATGCGGTGAATTCCTCACTCTGCATCTGGATCTTGAGTCTTTCCTCCCTGCTTCATGGCATCTCTCTGCTCTCTACTCCATTCAATCTAGCAATTTCCTCGCTTTCATCCCTTTCCAGGTCCACTTCATGTATATTTTCTCCATTTTCACCATTTTATCGACATATCTACATCTACCAAGCTTCTATTTACGTCTACCAAGCTCGTAAATGAGAAAACAAAGCATTCTAGCATGTCCAAAGCAAGAAAGAAGCAGGAAAAGCAATGAATTCATTGCGTAATGCCATAGTTGATGTTGAAGGCACTTATTGTTTCGGATAGTATCCGGGTAGGATCCGTCAAGTATGAAGATGATCATCTATCTACTTTTAGATCAATGGAGAACTATAACATCTATGAAGAAATAGGACGCGGTGTACACTCGTTTGTGCATAAAGCAAGACGTAAACGTAGTGTAGAATACGTAGCTGTGAAAAGTACTGCAAAAGGACGTATGAACAAAATTCTTAATGAAGTCCAATTGCTCCATAAATTGGACTCGATGTACGTGCTAAAATTTCATAATTGGTATGAATCGTCTAATCACATTTGGATTATCTTTGAATATTGCATTGGTGGTGATTTACTCAAGCTGATTGCTCAAGATGTTCATTTACCACAAGTTTCGGTTGTGGTAAATGAATTGAAATGGTTGATTGTTTATTGTTAAATTGTAGAAATTTGGGCAAGATTTAGTACGAGGATTGCATTATTTACATCAAAATGGAATTATCTTTTGTGATTTAAAACCTGCTAATGTACTTATTGATGAATATGGTACACTCAAGGTAGCTGATAATATTGAAATGATTGAAAAACATAGTTGAAATTGTAGTTGGCAGATTTTGGATTTGCACGACGTATTTTAATTGATGAAAACCAAAGAAATGTAATTACTACATGCTTTAAAGATGTATATTTATTCAAAATAGAATGAATTACCACCAGGATCACCATTTTATATGGCACCAGAATTGTTTGAAGAATTACCAATTCATAGTTTTGCATCGGATTTTTGGGCTTTGGTTCATTTTTATAATCAAAAAATGCTAAGCAACAATGTAGGGATGTATTTTGTATGAAATGCGAACTGGAACACAACCTTTTGTGCATCGAGATCTGATTGAATTAAGGCACATGGTAAAGAAATATAAAATACCATGTAACTTGTTCATGATAATTAGATTCAAACAACAAACTTGGAGCTACCTCCACAACAATTTGATATGACTCCTGATTTTTGTGATTTACTTCGTGGGCTTTTGGTAGTCGCACCAGAACATCGTATGACCTGGTTTGCTCAATACATTTTCATTTTATACATAATCATATTATAGGAGTGAACTTGTAGAGCATACTTATTGGGGTACAAGTTTGGATTTAGATTGCAATAATTTTCCTCCTCAACCACTCTTTGAAGCTAGATACGCATCCATGTAAATACTTGTACAAAATTACAATGCATACAACAGTGCTTCTTAGGAGTTCAAAACCTGTGACCATCAAACCAGTGAATCGTTTAGAAGTTCGTCCATCGATGAGCATTCTTTCGCAGTCTATTGAAGCACTTCAGGTTCGGCCAGCTACAGCACCACAAAAACAATCGTCACCAAAAAACAACGAAGAGTTTATTGAAAATCCACCACGAACTGCTCCTGAAGTTCCAGTGCATTTCACAGAACCTGTCAAAGTTAGGGTGCAGCCACTGGAATTTCCTACAAAATTGGCAAAGCAGCGAATTTTTACTTCTGCTGACACAATTGTGGTACCTATTGTTGGTAGCAACAATATTGAAGTTGTATCAACTCCAAGATATAAAGAAGCAGCATTGCCAGTCGAGCCATTAACAACAAACACGGATATTGAAGCACATTTGGAGAAGATTTATCACTTTCTTCGAGGTGATGCAAGTGCAGCTGAAAAACACAATACTTTGGCCTACTTGTGCTCTATAGCAGCATTTCCCAAGGTAATGTTTATCAATTCATAATTTTATGCTTTGAATAGCTTGCAAATGTGATTGTTAATAGTTCGCTCATGACTCTTCTCGTTAAACTTTTGGAGCGCTCAACATCATCAGCATTATCTACTCGATTATGTCTTGTCCTTGGAATTTTAGTTCGTCATGCAGCATTTATTGGGGTTGATTTATTGTTGTCGACAAATAAATCAGCTTTAGTGCCAGTATTGCTTGGGCTCATGTCAGAAACCAATGTCCAAATTCTTCGCCGTGCAATTGCTTGTTTGGGTGAACTATCCTTTTACTTATCTACTCAGCCGGAAGTGGAGTTCCCCGAGCCATTACTCTCTGTTTTACTTAATTCTCTCGATGCTCCAGATATGATTGTTCGGCACTTTGCAATACAATCGATTTGCAATATATTGCCTGGTCCAAGTACAAATCCTAATGTCATCCGAGCTTTTGTAGTACCTGATGTCATTGGTATTGTGGTTGAAGGGCTCAAAGAGAATGGCAATTCTATTGCTTTGAAAACATCATTGATGCAGCTTTTGTCTCAAGCTCTTAAGCTCGCTCCAGCAAATTATCGGGATGATTTTCTTAATCGTATAGCAACAATTCTTCCACTAGTTTGGTCATGCATTACGGGCGATGATTTTCGATTAACTATTGCTGCTCTCAATGTCATGAATTGTGTCATTGAGAGGGGCGAATCAGTCGAACCATGTTTGACATCACTAATTTCATTTCCAACCATACGTGGTATGCTTCAAAAGAAAGAGCATGAAGAAACTATGATATTACTATCTGAAAGCAATGCCTCTGGCGGTAGATTTGAAGAAAGTGATGAAGGAGGTCGGTTGACAAACTTAGTACATGGAAAGCTTCTCTTGCTTTTATACTTTGGTTTACAATCAAGCCAAACGTTTGCTCTTTCATTTGTCGAGTCTAATGTGTTAGACGACGTTGAAAAGTTTTTAGTCAATCCACCAAGTGCCTCAGCATCCAAAACATATCTCGTACACTCAGCATTACAACTTGTGTCTTTGTCTGTCCGAATTGCATTGGAACTTACATTTACGTTGGCTAATGATGACCCCCCACCAGCTTTAATAAATCTCTTTGAATCATTACTTGGCTCACAACTATTACGTTTACGACAGTGCCGAGATCAATTTATGAGCATCTTACACTTAAATACCCATGAAGAATTTGAGTGCTTTGTTATGGGTTCTACAGAATTGCTCAAGAGGCCTCAAATGCAAAGTACTATGGTTCATTTACTTCATATTGCATTTAGCTACACCGATATTGTGACTGGGAGCGATGATCTTGATCGTCTTTGGTTTGAAGCTCCTCTGATGGAAATCACCAATATCCTTGACGATGCTCACTCACATCAACCAGAGCTTCTTATCACATGCATACGTATTATTTACAATGCTTTCTCTATGTTTCCACCTTCAGATCCATTTATCATTCAAGCATTATTTCCAGCCTACAAAAATTTACTACAAGTTAATGAACCTGTGGTCATTCGTTTTGCTACTGAATTACTACTTGATATAATCCGCCGTGATCAAGCGTATATCACAATTCTTTCACAACTTAAGCTCACAGAACAATTATATCATTTACAAGATACGAATTCAGCAAGTGCAAAAGAAATATTGCGCCAAATTAATCGATTTAGTTAATTGGATAAGATAAAATGAATACTATTATACCCTTTGAGTTGAAAGGCAGGAAATGGAGGGATTTGATTGGCTCAAAATGTATCAAGTTAACTTTGTGTCCTTAAGTAAGAAAACAATTTTGCATCTATACATCATACTTTCACGGTTCTTTTTCATTGTCTACTATGAGTTTATGCCTAGTCTCGATCTGATATGAATAAAAGATGTTATTTGACATTGCTTCAGCCCCACCGAATATGCACCAGAAGTATTTAACGATGCCTCTTTGCGTTAGATACAAGGCTATGGAATGTGTTATATGGGAGTTGGTACCATAATATGATACCAACCCCAAATGTATTTATACTATAGGGTACATTTTTATACTGGTTGATGCAAAGAAATCTGCCAGCCAAACTCACTATGATCACAATTTCCCCCAGCACAAAATCTTATCATTCTCTTTTGTTTGAGTTTGCTCTATCAACTGCAAAATTTTCTAATCGTCCCACCAATACGTCCATTATCATTTAAAAGGGCTACCTTGTATACTCAGCATTACAACTTGTGTCTTTATCTGAATGGAATGGCACTTACGTTGACTAACGATAAGTTTTGAGCGACTTCATCATCTTACTTTAAATCCTATCTGGTTTCTTTGATTCAATGAGCATTGATGAATTTTCCCACCATAAAAGGTAATCTTATCAAAGTAATTTAGCCAATTGTATACTTAACCACAAGATATATTCTTTCTGAGACTCATTGTATACGATACCATAAGATAAATTCTTTATAGTATTCAACCCTATCCCCGATCTTCTTTCGTGTATAGTGGATTTATCATATTAAATTGCATGATCTTAACAAACGCGTAAAGAAATGAGGTTTACTGACTGCATGTAAACTGTTCCTCTTTCCTTCAATTGCAAGTTAACATTAGGCGCTTTTCTCTTCGAAGATCAAAGACACTTCTGCGAAATTTGGTCTCGTCACATTTGGTACGTTATCCGGATGAGCCATTGAATGAAGGCGGATGATTGTTCGGGAAATGAAGAATGACGATGTGTATACATTTTTGAAGATAAAATTGGTGGTGACGGGTATCCGGATATATAGAACTTTTTTATAATTAGGTGCAGTTGTGTTCGTACGAAGAAGATGGCAGAGCAGGCGATGATGAGCATTCCCCGCGCTGAAGAGATCGCAGAAGTGATGGATTTCTTAAAGTTTTCCATCAAGAGTTCATCGGGCTTTCAAGGGAATATCTGCTTTAACTTTCGTGTTGAAGGTTCTGAAAATGATGAAAGATTGCGGTACCTTGTTCGTGTGAATAAGAAAAAAGGTATTATGAACTTGATAGTGATGATCTAATGATTGCATTAGAAGTATCTACGATGTTATTACAATCAGACATTGCAAATCATGCAAAAATGAATATTGATTGTGAAGTTACCATGAGTGTGGATGATTTTTTATATTTGTATTCGGGCAAAGCTACAATTGGAGAAGTATCCCGTTTGTGTTATTCAGGACGTGTACATGTATCAGGGTTTCAATTTCGATTCTTAACACGATTTGCACAAAGTTTTGAGTTTACAACGGATAAATGGACTTCATTTTATGCTTGGCAAAAGGAACAAGAACAATTAGGAGATCAAATCAATTTAGAAAACCAAGAAGATCTTGTACGATTACCACGACAGATTGCTTTGTATATTCGTAATGGAATCAACATGGCACATTTACAACGTCGTTGTTTTGAAGCTTCCCTTGGTCGTATCTTTGGTAATCGTTTATTGTTGTCGTATATGTCGCTTGCACACCGAGGAAGAACTTTTCAACAAACAAATTCACTACCTCTTCGTCCTAAAGCAAAAAAGCTGCTTCGTGTATCTCGTAGTCTTCATGGTATTCATCCTAAACGCAAGGCTCAGTCTAAAGTCTTAACATTACGCGATCAAGTTGAAGGTTTTATGGAGACTTCTTATGAATTGATCAAAAGCCATGAGTTACTTCCTTCCCTCGCATCTCCATCTGATATTGATGATGAAACAAGTAAATTGTTGCAAGGAACTGCACGATATTCCATCCGTCGCAACAAGACAAATTGGATCACAAAGCTCAAACAATCAACCAATTTAGATCAACGTGTTGACTTGACTGATGCTAGTCGAAAACAAATTGACAAATTCATCGCCAATATCGTTGGTCTTGACACACCCATTACAAAATCCAATTTTATGCCTGCTCCTCAACGTGTATTGCACGAATTAAAGATCTTGATTGCATCACCTGAACATCCTTCATCCACAACGCCTTCACCACCATTATCATCAATTCTTCGTGATGTCGATACTACAATCTCCATGGAACTCTCTCCAGAAGACACAAAACAATCATTTGTTCGTCCTAGTCCTCCGATCGAGCTTGGTGCAAGGGAAATCATTCGATACAATACAAATCGTGAATTCCTCAAGGGAAAGCGAGCATTAAAGAAGAAGATTGAAGGATTACGTCGAGATCTACTTACTCATCGTCCAGTTCCAGACAATATGCCGTTTTTAATTGATTACTAAAAAAACCTCCTCGTATTTACTATTTAACTTCATTTAACTTGTGTTTTCCTTTTAACTTAAAAAGCTTCCTCAGATTTCACATTTAACGTAGGTTTTTTTAACAAAAGCCAGTTTGTATCATTTGAAACTCAATTCAAACTCAAACTCAATTTTTATGTTTCAAAAAAAATACATAGACCATGTGGTATATTTTATTTGCTTTTATTAAAAAATTCCACCAATCAAATACGATAGAGTTTGAAAATTTAAACGGCATCCGGATAAGCCTTTATATTGTGCATAGGACTGTCGAATGGTTTTGAGATTGATTTGGGAAGATCTCGAGTAGCGCTGATGCAGTACCAGCCGACGGACGAGAACGCAGCGCCAACAACGTTAAGAGGACGTCCTGTGCGTGTATGAACAAGCTATTATTGAGTATATGGATGTTGAGGAAGCGTAGGTGTTCAAGCCGCTTGGAAATTTAAAGCAACATGGCGAAAAAGTCACCAAGAGTCAAACTTTTAAACGGCCTGTGCTTGGAGAAATCACCAACAATAAACTTACGGTATGAATAGAATTGGTAAAGAATGGCATGATAAAGATGATTCTAGGTGCTCAAGAATAAAAAAGCGCTTTTGGATGGACAAAAGACGCAGAGACGACAAGAAGTGATTCGCCGAACGTCGTTAGTCAATGACAAAACGAAGGAAGAGACGAAAATTGAACCAGAAATTGAAACTCGAAATGAATTTGATATTGACTATGAAGACAAAGACAATGAAGTTGCTTGTTATCAATATGCTGCAGACATTTACAAGTATTACTTTGAAGTCGAGGTAGAAATGACTTTTTGCATTTTGGATTAAAATGCTTTGGTTTAGAAAGTTCGAATGCCAAACCCAAATTATATGGCAGATCAATGTGATATCAACACAAAAATGCGTGGTATTCTTGTTGACTGGCTTGTTGACGTCCATGCCAAGTACCATTTACTTCCCCAAACCCTCCATATTGCTGTAAACCTTGTCGATCGCCATTTGGAAAAAAATGTTACATTGCCTCGTGGACGTCTCCAACTTGTTGGAGTCACGTCACTTTTCATTGCTTCTAAATACGAAGAGATCTATCCCCCTGAAGCTAATGATTTTGTCAAAATTACTGACAATGCCTACACTCTTTCAGAATTGTTCAAAATGGAAGAGGAACTTCTTGCTAGTATTGGTTATCGTGTGACAACTCCCACTGCTTACCAATTCATGAATCGATTTCTTAAAGCCACTGCAACCAAAGTCCCCAAACTTCAAAACTATGCCCATTATATCATCGATCGTTGTTTGCAAGAATACAAGTTGCTCAAATACAAACCATCGATGTTAGCTGCCACAGCCGTTCTTTTGACACGCACGTACATGGATGCTCAACCAGTTTGGGTACATAATTCCTCAAAAAACCATGGAATCTAATGACATTATAGAGCCCGACTGCAGAATACCATTCAACGTACTCAGAAGCTGTCCTTGGTCCATGCATGAAAGACATTACTGATATGCTTGTCACTGCTGCTTCTGGTGTTGGCAAATCTGCCAAACTCACTGCTGTCAAACGAAAATTCTCCAAGGAAAAGTACCAGAGCGTGTCCCTTTTCCAGCTCAAGGCCAACGACGCCTAGGACTACTAGTTAACTCCCCTGAAGACTCGCCATAGTAGTATAGTCAATGTTCAGGTTTTTGTACTATTGTACCCCTCAATCTCGAATATAGTAATTATGTATATTTCTTTTTCATCCATGTAGGTAGATATAATCATGTATTTTGGTAATTTAAAGATCAGAGAAGAAAGCTTCACGTTGAGTTGGAGCAGCTTTACGACCGCCTTGCTTTTGTTCATCATCATCGCTGTCGCTGTCACTATCCATGGATTCATCCTCCTTGGGTGCAAAAGCCAATTCTTTAGCTTCTTCGCCATCGTCTTCTTCATCATCATCTTCATCGTAGAGATACCCAACATCCCAGAATTGAACTTTGTTGGAATGCGAGACGCTACCAACAATACGACGATCGTGTGAAAACTCGAGTACTTCGACAGGAAAATCTTCATGATCTCCGATTAATCCAAGAAGTTTGTTGGGGTGAATTTGAACAACTCTACACAGCTTTTAGTTTATGAATATGCTTGCAGTAACAAACCGAATAATGCCATCACTTGACCCAGTTAAAATGGTATCTTCATCAACCTTGAGCATTGTTTCAACCGAGTCAGGATGTCCTGGGAATCGATCCGACATATCACCCCATGTGCCCCAGCTAAAGATGACAAGAACACCATCTTGAGAGCCACAAACAACTTTCTTTCCACCCTAAAGCAAATATAAATAAAGGATGAAGATTAATCTATACCTTGATAATTTGAATAGAGAGAAGTTCATCGTCTAATTCATCACTCTTGCGCATAAAGGCATTTTTCTTAAGATCATAGACAGAAAGACGACCATCTCCACTACTTGTGTGTTAAATCATTGTTTGGAAATAAATCAATTACCCAGTAGCCAAAAGTGTGTCTTTTGAGTCATTTGTAGCCATGTCAGAAATATAATCCTACACAAGATATGATTTATGATGATAGAAGAGTGTATTTACAGTGTGTTCTTTCCACTCAACAACGCATCGATGTTGTCGAACATCCCACATTTTAATGCATCCTTGATCATCTCCCGAAGTAAATACATTGTTGGAAATTTGATGCATCGAATTCACTGGGTAACTATTCAAATATATGATCCAATATTCACAACAAATTCATTTTACGCATGTGCATTCAGTTCTGCCCAAACCACTCCACCAGTTGTGTCGTATGCTCGAATAGATTTATCCGACGAGGCTGTGTACAATGCTACACATACAAATTAGCATTTTTCTGCTACTCTTATCATAAATTACTATTGCCATCTTCAGAAAACATAACTTTTCGGCAAGCATCTAGATGATGATTCAAGTTCAATACATTTGCATGGCCTTGTGGTGTATATGTATAGCTAAAAACGCGTTAAAAAGGCCATAAATTGTAGAATTACGCTTGGACAACACCGTCGATCAATCCTGTAGCTACAATGTCTCGTTGAGGATGGAAATCAAGCGTAAAGACGTCGCTAGGAAGTACGAGTTCAGGGATGCCGCCGTTCATTTTCGTTTGTGCACAAGCCATTCAAACGACGATATGCGATTGGACGCCTGTGGCCCAATCACATGGAAGACGTCAAAGAATGACATGCATGCGATTAAGTACGATATTGTGAAGTTAGCAAGTTGAGCAAGTAACAACAATACAAGATACGAAGAAAAGATTAAACACTTTTTTATTAAACGTACTCATGATGCGAGCGTGAACGACCTAAGGATGATCAAGATGAAGAAGAGATTGAAGAGATGTACTTGCAGAATGAGGAGACCCTGAGTGAGTATGACTTTGACCGCCGATAGCACGACGGATGAGCTCTTTTTTGAGTTCAAAGGATGAACGAAGAGATGTTGGTGTGTCGGAAATGTTGTCAAGAATCAAATATACGAGAGCAAGACCAACATGTTCAAGAAGTAAAGCAACAAGAAAGCGTGATGGTAAGCTAAAACAAGAGAATTCAGGTGTCATACTACGTGAAAATTGAGGACATTTAGTAGAAATATAATAATCACCTGTATTCTGAACCATTGAATCGCTCTAAGGCCAAGCAATTGCCAACAAAGTATTCAACTTCACCAGAACTGATGCAAATGAGGCCTACCACAGCAAAAACACCAAGGAAGAGAGTGCTGTAAAGTGTTTTTTCCCATTGTCCGATGCTGTTGGCCTTACGTGGCACTGGACGCCGCCGAGTCAAACAAAGTTTATGAAAGCAATTTTGAATATGAACAGCATTGTTCACCTATAGAGTTATTCTAATACATTCAATGACAGAAATCTTCATACCACTGCAGCAAGCCCACAAAATGGCCAAACAACAGAAAACATAACAACGTAGCCCTACAAATAAGTAAGCAATGATTCAAGTGTGGTGCGATACAAATTGAATAACCATCTTGAGGTAATCACGCTACATGAACAAAATTAATATTGTAGAGATTGAAAATACACGTACAAAGCAATCGTACAGCTCTAATTGGGATTCTTCAACAACAGTGTCAGCAGTAGTAAATTCTACAAGTTTCTTATCAAAATGTAAAAAGTATTTGTTACCTTTATCATTTTCAAACCCTTCAATTGATGGAATTAAGATTTGCAAGTCATTTTCAATATATGGTATTCGCATCGGTGTTATCATTTGAAGCTATTTCACAACACAATCAATACTTTAAAGCTTGAAATATAACATACCTCAATCTTTGTTTGAAAGTTTATGCTTTGGCTCATATCGGTGCTAGGGGTTGAAGATCGCCTTGAATCACGTCCTCGTGAACTCTCAGTGTGACTCCTTTGAGCTTCTGAAAGAGCAAGCATTGTATCAGCAGGATTAGCACGAAGTCGACGAGCCATACGAAATGCATTTAATCTTCTTTTACGAAGTGCATTGGGCAAAGCAGTATCAATAAGTAAATTGAGTGCTTGGGTAATAAGTAGTGGAGTGACAAGTGCAGTGCTCATATCAATACGTCCTTCTCTCCATCGCACTGTGATGCGAGTCCAACGAAAATGAGAACTGAGCCAATCTTCCACAGGTTCACCAAATGGAACAACAACAAAGGCAATCAGCATAAACCAAAGAAAGAATGAAATCCAATTGATAATAAAAAGCCGATTGATCATAGTACGTTCAATTTGTGCTTCCGTGGCATGATTTTCACGAACAACGAAAAAGCGTAAAAGCTTTACAGAAAGCAAATAAACAAAGATATCCAAAGTGACACCAAGAAAAATGCCTTGAACGAGAATATATACCCAACGCCAAGTGCCGACTGTAGCACCTACAGTGTCAAAGCAAGAAAGAAACCCTTGGCAATCAGGACATTCTGAGCACACTGGTGCTAGCATAGCTGCAGTGTACCATTGAACAAAGAAAGTAGTTCCCACTACGTACGTTAACGTAAAGAGGAAAAAGATAAAAAAGGTTTGCATCATGGCTGGTAGTCGATATAGAGGATTATAATAAGGCTCTTTAAAAAGCAAAGCACCACTAGAGTCAACAATATCTCTGTATCCATGAGGTTCAAACCTTGGATTTGGATATTCAGCTTCTTTGAATAAACGAACATTCCACGCATCATTAAGATATTCATTTTGGCGTTGCCAAAACTAGTTTATAATGTTAATTTGGAGCAAGGAGAACACATACCTTTAGGAAAAGTGTTCCCCATATAATTACTGTAACAAATCCGAATATGCTTAAACTCGTCATGTAATAAATTGCACTGTACCACCTCAGGGATAAGTATAATATAGTGCCTATTGTTGCTGGAACCAAAAGCCACTTGGTGTAAAGAAATATAAAAGAGAAATGAAAAGCAACCCGTTCACCATAATGAAATCTAAATAACACGATAAATATTAAACAATAATATAGTCTTTACCGAATAGCATTGGTTAGTTCTTCTGATTTTGTCCACCAACAATGTTTTTTAGATAATAACATGGCATTGACCTAATCATATTGTTAAATACGAAGTTTACACGTTGATTACCTTTCTGTTGTGCAATGGAAAACACGCTGCAATAATAGGATCATTTGTGTTATCATCTTCAATTGAAATATTTGCACCAGGAGGATTTAGTTGTTGAATATCTGAGGTAGACGTGATGATACGACCAATTGTTTGAATTCGTTCAGCAGGAGTAAACTTAAGATCACCACAGTCATCTTCATCCTCTTCTGCTATTTGACTCATGTTTGTAGGTGATGTACCAAGATCACTGGCATAAATGAGTTGCTCAATTTCACTAGGAACTTCACCAACTGCACCAATTTGAAGCCATCGTTCGACTGCTAAACGATTACGTTCAATACGCATACGTTGTGGAGTAGGTTTTAAAAGCAAACACAAATATTTACGAGTATGAACAGTGCTGGCAAGCACGGTCACATCTAGCCCAGCATCAATACATCGTCGAATGACTTCTCGTTGTTCAACTCCAGTAGGATCAAGTCCACGAAGCTCTAATTCTCTTGCTCTTGCTGGTTTATTGTGTAAAACCAATGCAAATTCATATTCGAGTGGTTTACTAGTATCCACGAGGTTTCTATGTGCTTCAGCATCTTGTCTAGGTGACCATACTTTTGTAGTTGCTGCATTCATTTGTCCTTGACGTCGTGGTGGATGAATTGGGCTTGCAGTTCCTGTCGGTGTACATTTGTTTGAGATTGCAGATCCCGTAATACTTTGGTTTCCTTCAGGTGCTAAATGTTTAACCAAACTCTTTAATGATTTTGTATATCCCCTCGATCTTGGTGCTTGTGCTATACCCATTAATTGTTCATGGCTTTCAAAGCTTTTAGTTCGTCGATGACCTCTTTCCGAGTCACTTCCATCCACAGTATTCTCTTCCATCATGGCAGCTACAAAATCCTCATGCTCCTCAGGCAAACCAACGCTTCTAGTACGTCGATGTCGTGCAGCTCGTCCCTTTACAGGTGATGTAGACGTCGACTGGTCGTCCATCCCGTTGATTCTTCTTGCGCCTGCAAAAGATTCGATTCCAGTATGAGCGATTCCTCACCCTTGAAAATCGTTAATGTCCTAATCGAACACATATTCTCCGTTTCTTGCTGATTCCAGTCGTATCAATCGATCGATTGATCGGTGGATCCCACACTTTTCACCTTGTCCATGAGTCTCTTGCACACGTTCACATATTCACTTCTCTCTTCCTATTGCTTCTCCATCGTCCTTCATAATGTTTAATGACTCAAATCTATATTTAGAATAAGACTTAAAATCTATATTTAGAACAAATGATATATATACACTTTCCTTACTCGTTACTTGATAATTTCACGATGAGTACACAGACTGCTGAAGGTGGCGAAGAGTATTTGAATTCAATGAACTTTCGTTCGTTAATTGAATGGTTAACAGCTGAAGCATTGTTAAGCCGTCCTGAAGATCCATTGGCATTCATTCGTACAATTGCATCGGAAAAACTTGCTCTTGTAGCGTTCATACTATAATAAAAAATGTTGAAAATACTTTTGTAGCGCTCATCTGGAGAAAATTATAACCCAGAACATGCCATGGCATATATTAAACAATGCTATGCTGAAGCTAGGTATGTTGAGTAATTAAAGATTGACATTTTAATGTATTTTCAGTGCGTCTGCAGATGAAAATGGACGATTATGTCTTCGACCAAAGAGAGACAAGTAAAATGAATTGTAGTTTAGTATTGATAAAATTGATATAGCTTGGTGACAACAAGCGGTGAAAATGCAGCAAATAAAAGAGCTGCGTTATTGGAAAAACTAATTCAAGCATTTCGTATCATTACCATGCAATTGGATCCGTTTGAAGGTAAGAATTACTAGGTATGCTGACTATATAAATAATATAGCTACCAACTCAATCATAAAGCAAACATGTAAAATTTTAAATTGTGAACGTGCTACGTTATTCAAACTCGTAAGCTATACAATTCAATTTCGTGATTGTGATTGTGTATTAGGATGCTGCTCGCCATGTTTTAAACTTGTCTGTTGCTGAAGGTGCTGCTGAGATCAGTGTTCCGATAGGAAAGGGAATTGCTGGGATTGTAGCTTCTTCGGGAAAACTTATCAACATCGCCAATGCTTATGCTGACCCGAACTTCGACTCGCAATACGATATGCAAACAGGATACCATACCAGATCCATTTTATGTGTTCCTGTGGTAAACCAAGTGATTATAAAATATATTACTCACCAGTATTAGCGAAATGGCAATGGGAATATCGTCGGAGTAATGCAAGCACTTAATCGCGTTGGCAATGAAAAGGATGGAGGATTCACCGATATGGATGAGGAAGTTATGACAATATTAGCAGCACAAGCTGGTATTGCATTACAAAATGCACAAAATCACAAGACTGCTTTACAAGCTCAAAAAAAGGTTGATAATATGATTTCGAATTGCTACAATGATGTAGGTGACTGAAGTACTTGACATCGTCAAAGCAATGCACTCAGATCTCGGGATCAACTCTCTAATCTTTACTGTGACGCATCGCATTCAAACACTCATTGACTCGGATCGATGTTCTTTGTATTTGTTGGATAAAAACAAAGGTGAACTTTGGACTTTACAAGGTGAAGTAGATATTCGTATTCCTTCCAACATGGGCATTTCTGGAGCTGTAGCTGAAGAAGGAAAAGTCATTAATCTTTTAAATGCGTATGACGATCCACGATTTAACAAGGTATCAGATTTATGAAAAACATCTTAATCTAATCTGAACCGTAGGAATATGATCAAAAACTCGGCTATAAAACACAAACGATATTAGCATTACCATTACGAGGCAAAAATCATGATGTTATTGGCGTTCTCCAGCTATTGAATAAAACGGATGGAGTATTTACAAGTGATGATGAAGAAATTCTTGGTGTATTTCTAAGTATTGCTGGTCCTATTCTTGAAAATTCATCTCTATTTCTTAAAGCTAAAGAAAATACTGATGAAAATGAAATGATGGGAAGAAAACTTCAACACAAACCAGCGAAAGCCTTTGATCCTGAAATGAATGAAATTAAAGAAGGGGAAGACGATGGCGAAGAAGAATAATACAAAAAGTACTTTTTTTTTTCTATCCACATCTTTCAAATGTCCGACACACAGTAGCACATATCTCAAAGCTGGTCATGTCAAAAAGGCAACCAAATGGTCGCTGAAACCATTGTGGCACGTCACATCCCGAATCAGGTGATTTCGAAAGGTCGTAAGCTCCAAAATCGTTCGATATTTAATATCGAACGTTGGATTTTAGTGCTTACCAAATGCACCTGAACGCATGACCCAAAATTTTCATAATTTGATCTAGTATCTTTATACGTCGATCGATTATTGTCGTTCTTGGTACATACAATGTACTTATACAACGTTTTTTGAAATGATTTTAATACATAGTCCAACGAACAACAAGAAAGTTTACTTTTAACGTGGGAGGGAAATGCCCATCGAGGTAAAGATACTCGTATCATACAAGCAAGTGATATCAGTATGAGATTGCTTATTATTGTATGTCTTTAAAGTATTCGAAATTCTATTTTTAAATTTTATTGTCGGTCATAAATCTATTTTTGTCCACCCATGACGTTGATTAAAATTCGAATGAAAATTCCTTTAAATTGATATTCTTAACTATTTACTAAGAGAAAATAATAAAGAAAGATCTATATGATTGGAATGAAGAAAGAGAAATTCATGGGAATTGGAGGAAAGATAATTGAATGAAAGGATTGCTTAGATTCGACCAGATGGGAGGATTTTTATGGAACGTTGCTGCCAAATGCACTAATCTGTTTATAAAGTTAGTTGTGGCAATGATACCTTAGTTTCCAAATCGAGACGTCTAGCACAAGTGTAAGCATCAAAAGACGAGTTTACAATGAGCCAAAGCACTAGTGAAACTATTATCCCTACCATGGAAACTATAGTAGTTGCCGAACCTGTCAAAGAAGAAATTGAATTAAACAAAGAAGATGAAAGTAAAAAAGAAAAATTGCGTTGGGGTAAATGGACAAGAGAAGAAGAAGCGTATACGACAAGATTGATTGCTGATTTTACAGCAGGCTTATTGACGGATGTTACGAATGGCACAACTATGCGTAGTTGGCTTAGTACAAAATTACGTTGTTGCCCCATGCGGATTTCAAAAAAGTTTGTTGGTGAACAAAGTATTGGCAAGAGAATGTTTGAACGCAATGATCTTCGTATTAATGATATGTCAGAAGAAGAAAAACAACGTCGTCAAGCTGAAGTTGAAAAACTACATGAAGATTTTTGTGAAAGTTGGATTCGTGAAGAAAAAGAACGACTTGAAAACAAAGCTAATGGATCACGAAAACGCAAACGC
>JNBS01001979.1:0-20996 GCA_002081575.1 Thraustotheca clavata | reverse complement strand
GCCAAGGAGCATTTCTTGTTATATACCAAGTTGTACACTTGCTTGGATTCTATTACTTTACGATAAACAAACTTATTGACCCAACAACTGAACTTGTTTTGATTCTCCAAAGGTCAAATAGTATTGATGATAGTCTTGTCTTATCTTTCGTAGTTCTCATGCTACCGCACAAGCAAGCTTTGTTAAGCTATGGACTCGTCAAATTAATCAATACGAAAATGCTATGCATGTAATTATTATGGCTCGTTTTATTTGTATCAAGTGTTATAGGAAGAACGTGCTGATTTTTCCCTTGCTGCCACCCATTCGACGATGGATATCACGCATAAATTGGTAAAAACAAAATATTCTCATTGTTTGGCTTATGTTTATTTAGGCTGGATTGTTGGATATATACCGAACTGCGCTTCTTCCCAATGGCCCCCAGGTGTCTGATATCGCATTGTTTCTCGATGGCTTTCTTAAGACTCTCCACGCAGTGTCCAAGAACAGACATGCTGACATAAGTGATTCTTTAGTGTTTCAGATAAATCAATTGGGGCATGTGCATGTAAAAAATACATCATAATATTTTGCTAATTCCACGTAGGCAACACTAACTCGTTATGATGATTTAACTAGCCAGTGGAATGTAGAATTGCACCAAGAGCTATTTGGAAGTTTGCAATCACTAGCTCTCATGCAGGTACACCGGAAGTTCAAAAAACTTTCACTCAATATTCCACAGGCTGCAATTATTTTAAAGCGATGTGCAGCTGCTGCTCTTATTGAGCGACTCAATAATACCCCTGACGTAATTTCTTCTCAATATTTTGCTTTATGCTCAAATGTATTAGAATGCAAGTACTCAACCAGGGTTAGATGAAGGCAGCGTCAAAATCATTGTGCACAACTTTTGCACTTGTTTGATGTCTTTAAGTTTTCCATCTATTGAACGTATTACTCAACCAGATTTGCGAGATCAAGCATATACTGCGACTGCAAAACAACTCTCAGATGCCTATGCAATGCTTTATCAGCTTGTTTGTGATCCACGATGTGGTTATACTGACCCTACGTCTATTGTTTTGCACTCGCCAAAGGAAATTGAAACAATCTTGGACATTGCATAATTGCAATATCAAATACGATGCTATTTTACCGCATTTTGCATTCTTTATTACAATATGGACTTTGGTTTAATCACTAATTTCTAGGTACTAAAAGCTGAAGAAGATGACAATGTAAGTCAAGCCATTGGGTTCTTGCTAATTGATCAAAAATAGGGACTAAATCAGAAACTCAATCAGATTCACAATTATTAATAGGGACTCGATGGCCGTCGCTGCCGACTATTCGGGATGGGTCAAGGAACTTAATGAGTTCAAACCATCTATAAGTGATGATGAAGATGAAGATGAAGATGAGCGTGTTGATTCTCAAGCTTTAGCATCACAGTATATGGAGCCAAGTCGTCGTCGAAGTTCATCTTCACAAATGGAAGAAATCAAGCAAGAGATGAAATTACTAAATTGGCACAAGCTTGCTAATGAAGCTGCACTAAAAGCAGCCCTTATTAAAACAAAGGTAACTTGTTGGATATAGTTTAAAGGCCATGAATTTGGTTAGAAACTTAAACGAGAAGATGCCCGTCATACCTCTGTGTATGAAGCTGAAGAAAGGCTAGAGCGACTACAACAGATTCAGGAAGAAGAAAGTATGAAGCCATTAGAAGTGACTGCTGATTTTATTCGCCAATATGAAGAAGAAGAAAGACGAGAAGAGGTTTTTGATCATCAATAGTTTGTTGCTCAGATTACCTTAGATACGTCTGGAACAAAAAGTTGCTCGACATATAAATTGTTTGAAAAAGCTCAAAACTATGATTGCAGAACGGGAAGAATTGAGACTTCGCCACCTTCGGTATCGAGATGGAAAACAAGCTTTAGAGAAAAAGTTGGCTATAATGGTACAATATCATAGATCCTTTTATCATTACTATGAAATATGTAGAATGGAAACCAAGAAGAAGATCAACTTCGTGACTTAAGTAGAGGCCGATTAACACCCCGGTCATTATCTCAAGGTTCATCTGAAGTTTCTAAAGCTTTATCAAGTCTGGATAAACTTGTTGAGCTTGAGCGTCGAATATCTTGTCTTGAACAAAGTTCACTTTCACCACCATCCACCGCTGCTGCTATTTTACCTCCATCAGCAGCAAAGGCAGCACTTAAATTTACCAAATCATCCACAGGACGACCTACTGCTCACCAAGTTGCCAAACGACCACCAAAGAAAACTCAAACATTTCTCACTGCAGTTCCTGAACCAAAGCGCCAAGTATCAAAGCAAGTCCAACGTGCTTCAGAATTACGCCGAATGCCTGAACGAGATCGACAAAAGGCTCAAAGAATGGACCGTCGTCAAGAAGAAGAGAAGAAGCAAAAGCTACAAAACATTAAAATAAATCAATGGATGGACAAGAAAAAACAAGCAGCTAACTCAAGAAAAACCAATAACATCAAGGCTACCATGCGAACTACTGCAGCTAAACCAACTACAAATAACCCTCACATGGCACAGTTTTTGAGTATGAAAAAGCAATTTGAAGCAAAAAAAGCCTCGTTTACAGCATCAAAACCAACCCCACCACCAACGAAGCGAACACCTCCAGTACGTAGCAACAAGGCAAATGTCAAACCTTCCACTGACCGCCTTTTACCTTTAATTCACAATCGGTCTGCTAAACCTCCACCAAAGAACCCAAAGCCATCAGCAATTGTATCAACTACACTACCATCTTTAGAGTTAGGCATTAGTGGAATACGTAAACCTTGTCGGTAAACTCATAACATGTCTTAATAATTTAAAACACTAAACCAGTCTTTCTTGCACAGTCGGCAATGTTTGAGCCACAAGACAATGTGTTGAAAACCATTTTATTTTGGCTTTCGACAGTAAAATTACAAAACCAAAACAAATTGCATGAGCCACAATCACAGCAATGTACATTAAAGGCGATATGGGTTTACTTTGGTCCATAAAAGTATATGGCCAATAGGTTAACCATGTAGCACGAAATATCCAAATAACAATCGTATAAAAACAAGGCCAAAGTCCAACAAAAGGAGCATGGTGAAATGCAACAAGACTCTCATTCAAGATAAAATCAATGATTAATACGATATTATTGGCTCCATGCTCGACGTAGCCAACCCACCAAGTAGATCCTTTAAAAATGACACTCCAATAGACCACAGCAACAAGAAAACTGGTCGAAAAGCAGACCGCAAAGAGAACTGTGAGCCATTTTCGTTCTTTTGTAAATTCCATTGGGATATTCAAAGAGGTGAAATCACTACATTGGAGTTTAAGTGCCCAAATTAAATAAATGAGTTGCAAAATAAAATTCCAAACAGTGTACATGACAGCAGCTTTAGCTGGTTGATAATTAAATCGACCGACGAGTGTTGCAATATACAAGATCACCACCAGAATACGAAATACAAATAGGAAAATAAACTTTGGTTTGGACGAGTATAAAATTTCCAATCCTTCGACTTTAGCCACATTGATGGTGAAAGCTTTGTACAAACAAGCAAGTGTACAAAGTGCTACAATAACTCCAATGACAATTGATTCCCAACCCATTTAATGCAATGTGAAGTCGTGTCTACCCGAGTGTGAAAAAAAGACAGTAGGAAATAGAGTTGTATTGTCTGCAATAGTCACAAAATATCAATTGCATTGATTGAAATAGTCATACATTTATTTTTTTTAAACTCTATCCATAACTTAGAAGTTGTTTAGTATTAGTACACTTAGCTGATGCTGATTATTACAATTATCTGAAGAAATGGCAAACAACTTATTCTTTTTATTTGTGCCTTTAGAGCGTTGTTATATCACGGTGAACATTAAGATCAGGCCAGAAAGACAACGTTGTACTGCAAGAAAACCCAAATTACAATCAATTTTTATGTAAGAAATATTAAGCAATGTTAATAGGGTCAGACAGAGGTGTAGAAAGACGGGGTCTTTCTGGGCTTATAATTTTCTCTTTTGCTTTCGACAGTAATAAAACAAGTCCAAATACAATTAGATGACCAACAAAAATGGCCACGTACCACCCAGGAGCTGCATTTGAGTCCATCCTTAAAAAATTGTAAGGCCAAACGTGGTCAAGCCAAGTGTAATAGCTAACCCATCCAAATACTGCATAAATGGCAGGTAGCAATGCAATTAGCACTGCATCTGTACGTTTGATCAAAAATGGATTTAAGCAAAAATCAATCGATAACGCAACAGCATTAATAGCATGTTCGATGTAGCTAAACCATGGCATAGATGGGGAATAGAGCAAAGTCCAATAGACAATGACAACCATGAGTGAATTTGAAACAGAAATATCAAAGATAGTGTTTAATACTCGATATTCAGTCGTGATTGCTTGAGGTTGATTTACAGCTTTGTGGTGTGCCATGATAAATCGTACACTTAAAATGTAAAAAAGAGCTTGCAATAGGAAATTCCAAACTGTGTAGTATTTAAGCATTTGTACACCCATGTCTGAAGCTTGTACGACAATTACAACGATATAAACAGCAAGCATAACCAGTCGAAGGACAAGCAAACTATTGTAATTGCATCGTGATCTATATTGAAAAGTACCCGAAGCAATCGGTTGACTTTTTTGCTTGTAAAGAATATAAGTACAAATGCAAAAAATAATCGCGAGAAGGATGCCGACTACAATTTCCTGCCACATTGCGATTTACAAAATGAACAAATTGTGCTTTGTAGCGTACAACCAAGTGAGTGGGATATGCTTTGGGGTTGGTAAATTTTTTCAAACCAACCGGCCACAAATTCATGGTTGAAATAAATTTGATGCAAACGAAAATGCTACTGTATTTTCACATGCTACCAACTCAACTATCATCTCATCACACTGATGTTATCTTCCATTGTTTGGTACCGAGACATGTTTGCATTGTACGCAACAATTATCCAACAAAACTTTTTACATTTTACACTTACTCTACACGTAAGAAATTGGATTATTAACTTGTGGCTTGATATGGCTGACAGCAACTGGGATCATTGCAGGTAAGCAATGTTCCTTTACTCTAGAGAATCCGAGAGCCACACCATACATTAATACATGGCCACCAAATATGCCAATGTACCATAATGGTGCATACGGTGTGTCCATCGAAAGGAAAAAATATGGCCAAACTCCGTGTAACCATGTTGCGTAGCTAATCCAAATGAAAATCGAGTAAATTGCAGCAAAGAAAATTGTAAAGAACCAGCTACGACGAGAAATAAGGAAATGGTTGCTGACAAATTCAATGATAAATGCAAGAGTATTGCCACCATGTTCAAAGTATCCATACCAATGCATACCAGGATGGTAGAGAAATCCCCAGAAAACACCAACAACAAGAATACTATTACTGAAACACACGTCAAAGAGTGTGTTGAGATAATGAGTTTCTTTGGTTGTAGCTACTGGTTCATTGCGAGATTGAGCAGTGCTGAATTGGTATTTAAGTGCCCACACGTAGTAAATTGTTTGCAATATAAAATTCCAAATGGTATAATACGAAAACATTTTTGTACCGAGTGCAAATACTTCAATCACAAGAATGGCAATACAAAGAGCTAGAATAGCCACACGGAAGAATGCATGGAAATAAAATGCAAATGATGAGCCATAGCTAAAAACAGTTGCAGGATGCTCAAGTTTAGTGAGTTTGCGAGTTCCAGCAATGCAAAAAATTAACACAGCAGATATCAATGCACCAGTGACCAACTGAACCCACAACATTTTGCTTAGCAAATTTGGAAATGAAAGCCTCAAATCTCGAATCGTATCACCAACTGGTTGGTCCATTTAGACCACAATCAACACACAACCAACTGCAATAGCTTTGATAGGAATATTTTTCAATTTCCATATTTTTACTGAAATGCTAAAATTGAAGATTACTAAATTTTATCAAAAGCAGCTACACTTGATGGACTGGTTGTCGCAAGAACAGTTGGAGGCTTAAAGTGGTTCTTTACCTTTGAGAGTCCAATACATAAAGCAAAAAAGACACAATGACCAATGATCATGCCTGCATACCATGCTGGTGATGAAGGTTTACTAATGTTCAAAAATGGGTAGACCCATTTATGCATCCACCAGTCATGAGCGATCCATGCAAACACAGCAAAGGCACCTGGCCAAAGGAATGAAGCATATACGATACTACTTCTTTGAATTAAAAATGGATTGAGTACAAATTCCATCAGTAAAAGTAATGTGTTAACACCGTGCTCAAATGGAGCTAACCAAGAAAATGATAAAGTTGGGCTATATAAAATTCCCCAAAATACTACCATAACAAGAATACTGTCTACAATTGCCACGTCAAAAAGCGTATTCAATCGCTTGTATTGTTTTGCCATAAGAATTGGTATTGTGGACGAGTGGCGATGGGAATACTGGTAGGTAGTAACCCACACAAAGTATACGAATTGGAGAGTAAAGTTCCATAGAGTATAAAATTCATACATTGCAATTCCAGATTCAATGAATTGATTGATCAACATGACAAGATAATACAAGACGCAAAACACACGAAAGTACAGCAATGCTTTAAAGTTGGAGTAAAGGAAATACTCAAATCGGTCAGTTGGAGCTTGGGGACGAGTAAATATAAAAACAACACTACCACCGATGACAAGTACAAGCATCGCAATAATGACAGGCACTTGCCACATTGCTTTACAGCTTAAGGGATAAACGAAAAATAGAAGGTACTTTTGAATAAACTAAAGAGTGCAACGTTATGGTCTACTCATCATGGTGGACAGAATGAAAATTGAAGGATGCATTTGTATAGACAATCAAAAGAAAGCAATGGACACTCATCTGGTATGTGGATAATTGTCATGTGGTTTGTGCTGACAATGATTTCGCTGTGTTGAGTACTTGATAAGATGACATTTTTGTGTTGGTGTCCAAGCATGTTGTATTTATATAATTGAATTGACCTACTAATCCATCTTTGTTTCATGTAGTACTGATGACGAATGTTTCGCGATTAATACAATACAAGTAGCTCATAACAAATTCATCAGGAGATATTTGTTGTTGAGCAAGTTCATCCCTACCAGTTTTCTTGTATGTAGAATAAACTTACTTCCAGTATCAGAGACGTATTTCAACTTTTGAACTTAAGGATTAACACTCAATACGCCCCGTAGCTTCTTTTACATAAGAAAAAGCTACACCTCGTAATGAACCAACCTACCTATTTCCAAGTTAAATCTAAATGAACTTTTACTGCTTTCATTTTTAATAAATTCTTCCCTGTAATTCACTACAGTCAATAGCTAAAACACAAATTGAAGTAAAAACTCAAAAATATTCCACCATAAAATCCACCAAGTATCTAATCGGATTTAGAAAACACAATCACAATAGGAATATAGTACTTGCATGGCATAATCCAATTATTCAATGGAGTGGCGAAGTGAGCTGAAACCAGTGACTTACTTATCGTCTTTTCGTCTAATTCTCGTTTTGTCTGTCTAGCGATAAAAAGTTGTTTTCTCTATGTAATTGGCAAATGGCACCCAAAAGTTGATGGCTGGCCCTTTCGTACGTCGCTTATGCGTGAGCTTATATTTTCTGTATTAAGCAACGAAAGAAATGCTACTCAAACGATTATGAATATATTATAGAAATTCTCCAATTTGCGGCTTCATTATAAGCTTGATTTTTATCAAGGAGAAGGCTTTTGTGGTTATTGGTTTGGAAAAGAATTGACGCCTGAAGCTGATCCGATCATTTTGTATACACACGATTGTCTTTTCTATCAAGTTTAGAAAACTTACTATTTTCTTGATTTAGGTGGAGGATTTAATGTTGGCTGTGCTCAAACCTATTTGAGTGGGTTTGATGATATTCTACTTTGTTTGAGTCAGAAGCATGGTATAAATGCCAGATTGTACTCTGTTGAGTATACTCTAGCCCCAGAAGCCAAGGTTTTTGGTTTTTTGTATTGATAAATATTTATTGTTTGTTTTATAGTACCTAACACAAATTTTGGAAGCAATTGCTGCTTATGAATTGTATCTAATGCCTTTCCAAACAATCCGATTATTTTAATGGGAGATTCTGCTGGTGGTAACTTAACATTGGCTTTATTCTTGTCTTTAAAAGATAAAGGGTATTCCTGTTTAAGTACATGTAAATGATTTAAAAACTAGATATCATTCGTCAACCTTCAGGTGCAGTTCCAATATCACCATGGGCAAAAATTAGATGCTCCAGCAACAATACTCAATGATCCACTAGTTTCTCCAATCTATGAAAATTTCACTGGATGCTGTCGAATGCTTTTACACTATGGTGGAAAAGAATGTTTTAAAGATGACTGTGATAAAATGGTTCAAGTTCTTCAAAGCCATCAAGTCGATCTGACTGTAGCTACCGAACCATTAGCTCTTCATGTTTCACCTTTGCTTCATAAATATTTTGGTGAAATGTCCGCTCATGGTGTTGACATTATATTTGCTTCATAGCTACAGTGGTCAATTCCTAAAATTACTTAAATTATCTAATCAAAAATTACATTTGTGTGGTGATGTTACCGATGCTATAATTCTCACACACTTTTCTCGATATTGAAATGTTAATTTTAAAATTGAGTACCTTATTAGATATTCAAAGCCAATTCTAAACGTGGTAAATAAAACACGCTAAACCATTCAATCTATTTGGTATTTCTTTTGATTAATTAAAAATTGATATTTTCAATTTCTTGTCTTTCAAGTCACAAGAAACAATATCACTTTTTCGACTGACTACAGTACAATACACTTGAAGTTGATGGCACAAAATATTGATGGTCAGAAATCCATTGCTATTAGCATATCAAAAATAACAAATTTCCATTAGATTTCAACATCAATTCCATTCATTATTTTATTGTAATCAATACACTATTAAATGAACCAGTTCATATTACACTCAATGTTAAAAGTAGACTTTTTATGCGCATTTAGTCAACGTCAACCATAAAAGTAGTATTCATTTTTCAATTTAATGAGTGAACAAGACAACTGGCGTGAGCATTTGACTCCATTGCCTCGTGCATCACGTTTTCGCATTTACGCTAATTTTTTCTACTTGGTATTAAAGAGTTGTGGTCTTCGTTTACTTGGAAAATATTATCCTCTTGTTGATGGCTGGTCCATGAGTACATCTCTTATGCTCCAATTTATTGTCTCGGTTTTGGACAATGATCGAAATACAACACGTGCCATGTTAAATTCATCAGCTAAATTAATTAATCTTTTAATCAAAGGCAAACCTGTATTTTATCAAGGAGAAGGCTTTTGTGGTTATTGGTTTGGAAAAGAATTAACTTCTGATACTGATCCGATTATTTTGTACACTCATGGTATTACATTGATTGATTAAAGATATTAAACTTTATATAGGTGGTGGCTTTACATTGTGTACTGCACAATCATATCTTGGTGGGATTGCTGATATTCAAGCTTGTTTGAGTAAAAAATATGGTGTCAATGCTAGAGTTTTCTCTGTTGAATATACTCTTGCACCTGAAGCCAAGGTTTTTCTACTTTAAAGTTAATTATTTATTTTACGTTTGCTAGTTCCCAACACAAATTTCAGAAGTGGTGGCAGCGTATGAATATGTATCAAGTCAATTTCCAAACAATCCAATTCTTTTAATGGGAGATTCTGCTGGTGGAAATTTGGTTTTGACAAATTTATTGTCACTAAAAGCTAAAGGTAATCATACTAAAGAATACAAAAAAGATTGACTGTGTATTAATTAGAAGATATTCGTCGACCAAGTGCGGCTATTCTTATTTCGCCTTGGGTCACAGCTTCTGTGACTGAATTTCCACCATCTTATGCTGAATGTGAAGCTAATGATATTGTTCACATTAGACATTTAAAACATCACTTGGATGCCTACTTACCTGAAGATGCCACTGATGAAATTTTTAAAAATCCACTTATTTCTCCAATCTATGGGGATTTCACTGGATGCTGTCCAATGCTTTTACACTATGGTGGAAAAGAATGTTTTAAAGATGACTGTGAAAAGATGGCTAAAGTTCTTAAAAGTCAACAAGTGGATGTGACTGTAGCTATTGAACCTTTGGCTCCACATATTAGCCCACTATTTCGCAGATTCTTTGGTGATATGTCTGTTCGTGGTTGCGAGGTTATTGCAGAATTTATTGCTGCGGTATGCCGACCTTAAAAATTGTAAAGGCAAAATAACTTTACTATTCCCAAAAATTAGAGCCTTCGATAGCATCTTCATTCCACATAAATGAATTACTTCCCCACTTAACTTGGCCTTCACCTGGTGGACAACCACCATGTTCACTTAAAAAATCTAAATCTTGATCTGGTGTTTGCACGTAAAATAGGGCTGCGCCAAGAGCTGTAGCAGGTACACTAAAGCCTTTTGTGCATTCATCGAGAATACTAGATGAAGACTTGGAATTAGGAATTGCTGCATGGGGAAATACCGTCTCGCCACCAGAGCTAACATCGTTCAGGTATAAAAACAATGTAACAAAGCGATTGGGATTTGTGTGTTTGGAGAACTTTGGAATGGTGTAGTGCAAACTATCAACACCAACTTCACGTTCCCAAGCTTGGATCAACCAGGAAAGCATGTCAGGCACATTTTGTATTAAAATATGAATAGCATCTCGACGTGTCTTGTATTGCATTAAAAAATCAAACCATTGCTGTCCAAGAAGTTGTTTAATATCTGTAGTAGAGTATTGCTTTTCAAAAATTGTCAAGAGACGAAATTGAAAATATTCGCTGAATTGAGGATAATTTCTTCCAGAAGGTCTAACATGTTTTGGTAGTGTATCTACACCCAAAGCACTAACTCTTTCTTTCGCCCAACGAATCCATCGTAAAAATTGGCTCATACCATTTTGAAATTTTGAAGATGGAAACACATAATGCAAAGTATGACGTTGGGCAGCTTTTTCCCATGATTGTACGATAAGTGGCAATAAGCTTGGCATTTGATCAGCTTTAAGTAATTGACGCATGGTGCCTGGCTTTTTATTTTTTAATCTGTCTTGTATCCAATGTTGCCACTGGGATTCATTACGACTGCTAAAGTAATGAAGATTTTGATCAAGAAAAAGTTGCAACAAAGCATTTGGAAATTGTTTAAAATCTTTTGGATTGGGGTAATAAAGCTCGCCCTTTTTAAAGCCATCTGGGGCATTTTCACCAAGTTCATCCAACTTTGTCATAGCCCATTTGGTCCATTTAGTGTAGTCATTATAAGTAAACTGAGCTGGTGGTAGAATGTTTTTGGACATCATAGTGTCTTGGTGTTTTCGGTAAAATTCACCATGACGATATCGTACAAGTTGTAATCGCCCAGAAAACGATGGACTAGGTAGTCGTGCTAGCTTAGCAGAACGATGTTGAAAATCTCTTACAAATGCGGAGTCTGGCAGAAAGGCAGTGTGACTTGTACGAATGTCAGAAATTTCACCAGAGATTGATTCACCAACAACAGATCTGGCCAAGCCAGGTGAACCACGAGCAATTATTTCTTCAGCTTCAGCTTGTGTAAAAAAGCTGCTCACTGAAAATACTAATGGACTTAAGCTTTTTGTTGTAAGAACGACACCATCTACATTAAAAGTATGGTTGATTGCAATTCCAGGCCAAACCCATAATTGAAAGTCAAGGAGTACATGAACAATCCGATTTGCAGCTTCCACATCTGCTACAGAAGTTATTGGTAAGCTATATTGCGTCAAAAGGCGAACACCATTGCTCACTCGATCAGGATGAGCTCCAAGTAAAATTGCTGCAGTATGAGCTAATTTGTGTAAACAATTGGCTTCTCCACTCCATAAAATTAGCATTCCTTCACTTTCACCATTGAGCATAATGAAAATTTGGTCTTTTTTACGTAGCGAACCCACAGGTAGTTGCATGATTGGAAGTACTGCTTGTCGTTCACCAAAAGCAGAAATTTGTGTAGCACAATCCATGGGCTCAAGAAATTGTTGGGGGTCGATGTGCACGAGGTCACTCTTGTATTTATTAACTAGTTCACTGTTTCTTAACGTTCGACTGAGTGCTGACGAGTTTGTGTTCAATTTCTTCATAGCATTGGAAAATAATAATTCTTGCGATTCTTGATGGTTTAACTCGACAGAACTTGTCAAGTTGTTGTAGACAATTCCAATGACAAGAAGAACAATTGCAAATAGCTTTAAAGTTAGTGTAAAAGACTCTCTCGATTCATCTTGTGATTTACTCACTTCCTTCTTTTGCTTCATCGTGTTATCTTAGAATGAACAGAATTTAGCATGTTGTCTGTATCTGATTACAGCTACTCTGAATCAGGTTGCATGGGGTCGATTAACCTTCCTCATTACCCTATCTCAAGTACTAGAATTGTTATAAATGTTAATCACTAGCTAAATCTCTTTAATACATTCGAATTACGTTGGTATAAGGATATATATGATAGTCTTGTTGCGAATGATACCTTTCTTGTTAGACGGACTGATGCGTATCAGATGAACCAACTGCTTCACCCATATTCATTCGTTTGATATTTTAACCAAGAAAACAAATAGGAAAAATGCTCAATGAAGTAGCTTGTATTGATTGTATCTATGATTCTACTTCCAGTGCTTCGACTAAAGCATCAACAGAAGAATGCCCACAAGAAGTAGCACAACGAGCACACAAGATAGTTTGGGCTTCATCGACATCAGAAGAGTATTTCCAGCAACGTGGGCATTTATGGCCTTTAGCCAAGACAACATTTAAATGCACTCGAAGATTTTGGTCATTCACTTGGAGAGTATGGGTTGATTCTTTGGATTCGAGTGCAGTCACAGTCAAACCTGAACACAACATCATGTCTTCGAGAATGCGTCCATCAACTGTATTTAAGACAGTCAAAAGTTCTGGTGCTGCAGCAACCTAAACGTTGGTCAATTACAAAATAAAAAGTTAAGAATATCACCTCGACATTACACTCAAGAGTGCTTTTAACAATACCATTATCACGCATTTGCTCCACAAGACGGTTCACTTCAAAGCGAAGTTGACGAAGAATGTCCCATTCTTTAGCAAGTTGTGGGTTGTGCCATTCAGCCTAATTTTTGTATCAGTATCAACACTAATGTTGTTTGTTGGTACTTGAGATTGGAACCATCCATCCATGAAAATGCTGCCTGGAACTTCGTTGACAAGTTGCTTGGTGTATTGAGCAAGTCGATGCATGCGAATATCTTCAGCTGTGTGGCAAATGACAGGAGCAATTGCAGTATTGATTGTACGCAATGCAATTTCCAACACCTAGTAAAATTAAATATTTGGTGATTTAACTATAGTTTACTGTTTGAGAAGCACGACGGAGTGGTGCATTAGTAGCTTCACAATACAAACGATCTTTGCATGCTTCCATGTAAAAAGCTGATAAATCTGCTGAGATGAAATGAGCAAGAGCTTGTTGGACTTTGTTAAAAGCAAATGTTTCATATCTACGTATGGATTAGTTTGATTTTATAGCAATACATACCCATCAGTGATAGCTTGTTGTAAATCATAAATCAAATGAAGCATATAACGATCCAATGGTGTCAAGTCCTTGTAGTCAACCATATCTTTAGTAGGATCAAAATCATTCAAGTTAGCAAGCAAAAATCGGGCCGTATTGCGAACCTAAGATTTTAAAGCAAAGTTAAAGGAATAAAGTTTACCTTGCGAACGCTGTCGCTAACTTTAACCATTGTTGATGGCCCAACAGAAACTTGGTTGGTGTAATCGGTAGTAGCAACCCAAAATCGCATAGTATCGACACCATAAGCAGGAATGTTGTTCTTCTTCTTACCATCAATGATATCACTAGGAACAAGTACATTTCCAAGCGATTTGGACATTTTTTGCCCTCGTTCATCAAGGATAAAGCCATGAGTGATGATTTGCTTGTATGGAGCCTTTTGTTGCACAGCCAGGGAAGTTAAAAGAGATGATTGAAACCAGCCGCGGTGTTGATCAGAGCCTTCAAGGTAAATATCGGCAGGGCGTTTATCAATTACTGCAAGCCACGAACTACCCGAATCAAACCAGACATCAAGTGTATCCATGCCTTTGTAGTAAAGAGATGGATCATATTGAGGATGAAGCAATTCAGACACTGGAAGTGTCCACCAGGCATCAGAGCCACCATTGCCAGCCATAACTTTTTGCACATGAGAGATTGTCTCGACATTCAATAGTGGTTCATCAGTCTCAGTATTGTAAAAGACTGGAATTGGTACACCCCAAGCTCGTTGGCGAGAAATACACCATTCATTGCGACTAGAAAGTGTAGCTTCCAAACGTCGACGAGATGATTTAGGATGCATCGCAACATCATTAAGTGCTTTGTGACCCAACGCATGCAAAGTATCAAGTTTGGCAAACCATTGTTTAGTTGCGCGAAGAATAATGGGTTTCTTGGTACGCCAGTCGTATCTACAAGAGGAAACTCAGTACAGATGAATACTAGTCAAACACAAACGGGTAGCGATGTTTCAATGCTGAAGTTTGCACCAAAACATTAGGAAGCGACTCTAATGTTTCAAGCACTTTATCATTGCCTTTTGTTTGAACAAATAACCCTTCCAAGTCACCACCAGCTTCAGCAGTATATTTGCCTAATATGAATGAATTTCATCAAAGTTATTCATTGTTTAACTCACCTTTTCCATCCACAAGACATGTCATGGAATTATCTGTACCATGTTTTGCGTGGTGGGTCATCCAAGCATGGTAATCTTCTTGCCCATGTGCTGGTGCAGTATGTACAATACCAGTACCAGCATCAGTGGTAACATGGTCCCCCATGAGAACAATCGAGTCTTGTTCAGGATTCATCGGGTGTGCAAATACATTACCACGAAGTTCATCTCCCATCAATGTAGCCACAACTTTTACGTCAGATTGATTCAAAATTAAATTAGCGTACGTATCAACAAGATCAAGTGCAACCAGATCATAAGCACCAAGTGTCACTTCGATCAATGCATAAGTCAAATCACTCCTATGGCAAAGCATAATGATTCATGCAATAGGTATGTAAAATACCGAAAGCACAATGCACGATTTGCAGGAATTGTCCAAGGTGTTGTGGTCCAAATGACAGCATTAATCTATTTCAATAAATTTTCATGAAAAATGGGAAGTAATAGTAGTAGCTTACTTTAGCAGCTTGGGCATGGTTTGCTAATGTCCCTGTTGAGGTTTTTAAAGGAAAACGAATGTAAGCAGATTGTGAAATATGCTCATCGTTGTATTCAAGCTCCGATTCAGCAAGTGCAGTACCAGAGGATGGAGACCAATACACTGGTTTATAACCTTGTGCAATCAAACCATCTTGTACCTACATATTCATTAAACCTAGTAATCACTATTAAAGTACCATTTTCTTGAAAACTTCATATTGTTTTACTTCATATTCGGGATTCATGGTATAATAAGCAGAACCAGGTACATCACTCCAATCAGCCAAAACACCCCACCGTTGTAGATCTTTTTTTTGCAATGCAATAGCTTCATTTGCCAATTCGCGAGAATGGCGACGAATTTCCATTGGATCCATCTACTTAGTACCATAAGAAGCCATCTAACTACACTTCAACCTTATCTCTATTTTCTTTCAATCGTTCCAAAGCTTTGATTTCAATGGGCAAACCATGGCAATCCCAACCAGGAATGTAATCAATCTTGTATCCTTGCATAAGTTTGTATCGATTGATCATATCTTTCAATACACGATTGAGAAAATGGCCTGTGTGCAATGAACCATTGGCAAACGGTGGGCCATCATGCAACAAAAAAGTTGGTGCATCTTGTCTTGTGGCTTGTTGTGTAGCATACAACTCTGTCACGCAACGCGAATGAAGCTGAGGTTCACGCACAGTTGCATTAGCTCGCATTGGAAACTCTGTTTTCGGCAAATTTAATGACTTTCGGACCACATCGCCGATCGGCTTCGGTGCTTTTCTCGCCATCAACGCTATCAACCAAATGATTGACATGCTTCATTTATCCAATCAAATCCACTTGCTAAAAAGTACAACTTACATTATTATCCAGTCGACGAACTTTCGAGTCGACTAACTCGTACTGAGCAAATTCGTTAACCAAGCTCAGCATAAAATGATACTAATGTGAATTTAATCTCTATCAAGGTATCTAGATCGTCATGTCTTTAGTTTGTACTATAGATTTTTAACTTAGTTCTACTAACAAAACTCTCAATTGCTCATTTCTAATAGACATTATTGTCAATTTAACCCCTCTATTATCAAGATTGTCATGTCTTGAGTTGGTATAACTCATTTCTACTAACAGAACTCTCAATTGCTAATATCTAATAGACACTGATGTCAATTTAACCTTATTAAGGTATCAAGATCGTCATGTCTTTGGCTAGTGTATTGATTTTCAACTCACTTCTATTAGCAGTTCACTTAATTGCTCATTCTAGTGTTATGGTAAACAATACTACTAAACATGAATCACTATTTCCTTTATGCAATGTGCTTGTGTAGTACAAACTTATTTGTCAAGCATTTAAAACACAGTGATAAGTGAAAAAGCAATGATGTTATTAATATAAATTAATGCATAAGGAATGCACTAAGATCATATTAACGCAAGGCCTTCATGAGAAATGATAATGCAAATTATTCTTCATTGTGTTCACGCAGGATACGTCGTATGTCCTTGACGATGGCAGTCATGCGCGGGTTTGGCGGGTTGGATGAAACGAATAGAAAGATAACATACTTCATGTGTTCCAAGTGCTCTGGAGATAACTCGATAGGATAAATTTCAGAAGAATGTGATGGATTTGGTGAAATAAACCCAGTTGATAGGCAAACGCACCCCACTCGATCTTGTAATGGAATAAATTGACTACCTAATGGTTTATCAATTGCGCCTAACCAATTAACACTGCGGCGTCCTAAAGTCTCAAGAGCCTTAGGGGAACTGTTTTCATCAGTTAAAGCGTGGGTTGATTGTAAAAAGGCAATTCGTCTCAAACGCTCATAACAAGATTGTTCAAATTGAGATAATAAGTGGAATACAGCTTTTCCTCCTTCACCAGCCACAATAAAATCAACTTTACAAGATGTTTGGGAACAAATTAGTTGATTCCAAACAGAGGCAAGATGGTCATTTGGATTTGTACCATTGGTATAAGGATTACAGACTATTGCACGATATCCTTTTTCAATGATGAAATATTTCAAATAGGGTAGCATAGAGAAGGGGTGATTAATGTCATCAGCTTGATAAGAATTACCTTCTCGCCAAACACCAAGAGAGCCTGAGTCATTGACAAAGACAATCAATTTGTCAGCTTGTGCATAGTCATTAGAAACAAGAATTTCAGTTTGGGCATCTTCAGCAGCAAGACTTATTATCTGTAGTCCACATATCGATTGCAAGTAAGAGTATAATCCTCCAATGGTCATTAATATTAACGCGTAAATTGATTAATGGGCAAGATATCGAAGTCAATACAATTTGACAATCCCCCAAATTCATACTGTAGTATCACTGTCTATTGACAGAACCAAAAATTTAAGAAAAGTCATTCAAATGTTAGACTAAAACACAATTGAACCGACTGCCACCACAATTCTAGACCAAGAGGTTAAAATGTTGGACTAAAAACTCACAAGTAAAAAAAGCCCCCAAAGCAGAGGAATTTCTTTATGTAATTTTTAGATGCTACCATCTTTATTAATAGATGCATAAGGACAAGTAAACATAATACTTATAAAGTTGGGTTGTATTGTTCACTTTGTTATAAACCAAATTTAGTAATCTTTGTTGTAGTCTGTTTGCTGGATCAAAACCATTGTCCGAGCGTTCTGTGCCCCAGCTATTTTCCACACGCCACTTGTCAGGCTTTTCTTCTTCCGGTTTAAGGTTGTAGCCCGTGAAAACCATAGAATGGGTGATATCACTTTCTTTATGAGTCAATCGACCAGCTTTGCTTTGACCCAAAGTAGTTCCAAATGCCAAGTCAATATCGTAGAGTTTGGTGCTCATAATACCAAGTTTCTTCAAGCTGCTCGACTTTCCGACATCGCAGCCAAACCAAACTGGAAGATCATTGTCAATGGTTTGCTTGGCATATTTTTAAGGATCTTCAATCGGATCATTGATGTAAAAGACACGCTTGCCACCAACCACATTGCCAAGTTTGTCGACAGTCATAGTGAGGTTGTAGTCATGACGAGGATCATTGACAATGCTAACATCAACGTGTTCGGCATAAAATTCTTGTGGGGTCAAGTCTGGAAAGTAAACGTGGCTCTTCTCCTTGTCATGAACAGAAAAATCAAACTTTGTAGGTGGGGTGCCAAGGTGAATGATCATGATACGGTGAATGATTTGCATCATTTCGTTCTTCTTTTCACGGATTTCATCAATTTCAACACCATCAGCGTGCATACCACGAAGAATTTCGGTAAATTCACGAAGTTTGGACTTGAGGAAAGTGTTCAAATGCACCGACATTTCTGATGAAATGCATTCGCCATATACATTCTTTGGCACAACACCATATTTTTCAACAATGTTGACGATCATTTCCCATTGTCCACCATCACAAGTTGGATCGGTAAGAAGATATTGGACAAGACGTGAATCCACAGGCTCATCAGCAGTGGCAATGATGTTTTCAAGGCACCAATTACATTTTTCCAACTTATCCCCTGCATACAACGCTAGTAGTCAAAGTTTTTAACCTGCCATAGAAAGTGAATCATCCTTACAAACGATCAATGAAAAGTGGTTTGAGTATTTCATTATCTGATGTGAATGAACGCTTTATTAAGAAGCTTTCAACCAACTAAAAAACCTTATATATATTCTTCGTGCAGAACACAGTGTTCTTTTTATCAATAATTTAAAGAATTCCAGCTATTTCTCCAAGTGTACGTTGTCTTAAATTTTACTCCTTTAGTTGAGTTTCCCGATTCTTGATTCAAAACAAGCTGATATTAAGACTTTGCACTTGAAAAACAATGTTTATACACACTGAATTAGCAATACGTACTCTATGTTTGACTTTATGTGCAATTTGACATTTGCCATCACTTTGATAATCTTAATTATTGGCCAGAGTGTCTAAGAAGCGAGATAAATTCAATACATAAACTTCCTGTTTTAAATACATAGCCCCAACTCAATTTGATTTATCCTGTATCGGGTTTGTCAAGACAAAATACCGGTAGTGTATGTACAAATGTGGATACTTCACATGTATACTAAGTACACTGTACTTTGATGAGGCTAAAGTAATTTATCTTGACTGAATTTGACTGATACGATTTATGTATTCAAATATCGCAATTCATTCAGTATAATGGATGCTTTTAACAAACCATGAGCTCTCTGTTGTCGCAGTGTGAGTTTGTAAAGCAAAAGTCCCAACAATACTATTCAAAATGATTATAAATTATATGACTTAGAAGCATGCTTTAGTTCATATATTCGGCGAAATCAGCCAAGATCGCATCAATTTGTGTCTTGGTGACATTAGGCATGCAAATCAAATGGGAAGCACCCTTGGCAGTGGCAAGTTGCCACTTAATTTTGAGATCCATGTGGACCTCAGGGAACACGACAGTGATACTATCGCGGTTGCGCCAAGCAGGAATACCCATTTCTTTAAGTTTAGCTTCAGCATATGCAGCATTGTCAAGTGCCATGTGCACACGTTTTTCGATGCCATCACGACCCAAAGATTGAATACGATACCACAACATCAATGGAGTAAAGGCATTGCGAGAGCCTGTGATAGTAGTGTCAGGAGCACCAATGTATGAAATATCACGTTTGATCTTTTCAACGAGGTCTTTTTCAGCAAGTACGACACCACAAGGGATAGGTGAACCAAGGAATTTATGACCAGAAATCGACATTGAGTTGGCACCATCAGCAAAATCAAAAGCAGGACGAGTTGGAAGGAATGGGCACATGACACCGCAAAGAGCAGCATCTGCATGCAAATATCGTTCAGAAACTTCAAGTTCATCCAAAATGGCCTTGATCTTGTTCATATCATCCTTGGCTTCAGTCATGGTGGTACCAATGTTGCAAAAGACAATGGCTGGTTTATCAGTGTTTTCCATTACAATAGAACGGAAATGATCATAGTCCATTTCACCATTTTCTTGCACTTGAATTTCACAAGCTTGTTGACGAAGAATGTGGAGGTTCTTCACCACGGAATAGTGGGTAGATGATGAATAATAAACCATACCAGTTGGGTAGAGTTCACGAGCAAGGTACATACCGTACAAATTGCCTTCAGTGCCACCGTTGGTGACATAGCCCCAAACTTTGTCAACTGGGGCTCGCAATAAATCGGCAAAGAAAGCAAGAACATCACGTTCAATATCACGGGTGGAAACTTTGGAAATTGATTCAATGTAAGGATCACCAACGTTGTTCATTGGAAATGAAAGAAATGGGAACAGAGCACTGTAGTCCCAATCCTTGCACGATGGAAAGCCCACAAGGTGTTCTGATCGTTCCGACACAATTTCATACAAATTTTGAAGTCGTTCAGCAGCTTCAGCAGGCAATTGAGGGTGGAAGCTGTCACCATCAGAAGATGAAGCATCGGTGTCCGAATCGTATTGAGTCGTGTCCTTGACAGCAATTTCTTCGGTGGCGGTGTAGCTTTCGAGGTCCATGGTAGTAGGCAAAAGGCAAATTGAAAAATGAAATTCTTTATCCAGGCCAACGACGCCAGTGGTGATAGATAATTCAGACTTTCATGCGACAGTGAAAAGAGTACAGGTGTGTGAATTTAGTTGGTCACAAGACTAGCTTTGAGGGTGGGACAACGAGCACTTTGGATGCATTGACTTATTTGTAAACCAAAAACAGT
>JNBS01001978.1:0-12792 GCA_002081575.1 Thraustotheca clavata | reverse complement strand
TTCGTATAATGTATGCTATACGTAAGTTATTACGTATGCAACTTGATCTACTTCAATTGGTTTCTATCATCATTGTGCATTTGAAAGTTCAATGCTTTATAGGATATGGAGGATGCAAGCACTTATTTCGTTCGTCATCCTAAAGAATCAATGCATGAACTCTCGGGCAAAGAATTATTGCATGAAGCCATGAAGTTTAAAGTTACAAGGCGACTTTTATCTGAAATTGAACGCACAAGAAAGTTCGAGTCTCTGCAATATCGTTTAACTCGAACATCTTTCTCAGATACAGATGCAATGTATTATCCTGAGCTAGATAATCGACCTGAAGACACTCCAAGTGATCTTGATCCTATTCGATGTAAACTTGCTACCTTTGATTCAACCGTAGCTCAAGATGTTCAAGCTTTTCGAGACAAGATTGAAAAGCTCGAGAAAGCACTCGAGAAATCATCTCAAACACTGGTCAATGCTACAAAAGCAGCAATGGATGCAAGTTATCAACTCGAAGAACTTATGGAATGGCACGAACGATTAACAGAGCAAATTCACCAACTTTACCAGTGTGAAGCAGCTCGATTACTTCCTGCTGCATCCCAAACTATATGGTATTACCGTGTCTTTGGTTGCTTTGATCATCAACACAGCATGTTACATGATGCAGATGAAGGTGAAGCAAAATTTGATCGATTTTACTACCACAAAAAACTTGCTCAAGTCACAAGAAACCTAGCGAATGCACAAAGCAATTACAAAGAGTGTACTCGAACTCTTTGGGATGCTCAAGTGGACATGGAAGAACGTCATTACTACAAGAAAAAACTCATCGAACAATTCTGGACGATGCTACAGCAAACCCAAGCAGCAAAAGGGCAAATGCTGCTTGGTTTATTTCAACAATTGGACCGAAACACCACGTGACTTTCTTCGGTTAAAACTCAAGCGGGATTGCGACATAAAGGTGATATCTAAGCTCCTAAACACTAGCCCAATCGTTTATTCTTCGTCGTCGTGGGTCTCGACAGCAATCGGAGCACCGATGCCAGGACCCCAAGCACTGCCAGAGGCTTCGTACGTCGAGGTTGACGAAAGCGAAGGGAAAGCACCTTCGTCGTTGGCAGCAAAAGCACCATTCTTCTTGTTCGACTTCTTCTTTGGCGATGCAGGAGCATCAGCAGCCACAGGAGCATCAGCACGAGAAGTTTGAGCATTGTACCATTCCTTCTTGGCCTTAATAGCAACAATGGATTCTTCCACGTGCGATACAAAAGCTGGTGGTGTCAAACCCAATGTAGCAAACGATTGCATTTGAGCAATTGGCAAAACCAATTTCACATCCTTCTTGGTCTTCTTATTACCACCTTTCTTGGTTGATTTCTTGACGGCAAAGTATTCTTCGTCATCACGTTTCAATGGCTTCATGCCATCCAACTCAACCGAAGAAGTAGATGCAGCAGCAGCAGGTTTAGCAGCAGCGGCAGCAGCCAATTCTTTAGCAAAAGTCTTTTCAAGGTACACAACCAAAGCTTGGCACAAGTCCATTTCATCTTGGTATGGATGAATCTTGGCCAATTCAGCTTCGTATTCTGCCATTTTGGCATCAAATTCAGCCTTACGTTGGGCTTCTTCAGCTTCACGAGCAGCTTTCTTAGCATCACGAGCAGCACGAACAGCTTCGTAATACTTGTCATTATCCTTCTTGAATTGATCACGAAGAGCACGAATTTCATTGAAAACTTCATCAACACGAGCCTTCAATCCCTTCTTTTCTTCAAGAAGCTTTGGGAATTGATCACGTCCACCAACATCACTTTCCGAACGAATAGCATCCATGACAGCCTTTTGAGCATTGAAAGCTTCAGTAACTTTTTCAATTTCAGCACTCTTGACCTTCATAGCAGCACGAATATCATCCATTGAAGCATTGAATTGTACATCTTTGCCTTGTTCAGCAGCATACTTGGCAACGCTCTTTTTAGCTTGTTGCAAATTTTCAATTTCCTTGATCAAATTCTTTTCTGCATTCAACGACATCGATTTCGTGTTTTGTTCATGTTGCAATTGACGAATCTTGTCATCAATTTCCTTGGTTGTCTTATATGGCAATTGGCTTTGCAAATTCTTTTGCGATTCACGGTAATTATCTTTGGCACCTTTGGCCTTTTCAAAATCCAATTTCAATTGATTGCGTTCTGTGTGCAATTGTTTTTTCTTTTCATTCAATTCATTGTACACTTCCTTGGCTGCCTTCATTTTTTCGGAAAATCCCGATCGGCCTTCCTTGATCGCATCCAATTCTTCCGAAATGGCCTTCATACGATCCAAAGCCTTCTTCTTCTCCGTTTCTAACACAGCTACAGCCGCATCAAGCACCGCTTTCTCGGGTTTGGCGAAGATCGCCTTGGGCACCGCTACGTTGTCAGCCATTGAATTTTCTATTGTGACAATAAAAATTCCCCCTCTTTGACGTCAATCCGTCCATCACAATAAAACTCTTTTTTTAAAATATCATACAAATACTCTATCATTAAATACATATTTTAAACTAGTGCCACAAACACATAAATGTAGTAATTTTCATAGTCCGGATACGATGTGAAACGCCAAGCTGTTTTATCCGGACTATGAACAATTTCTAGAAATACAGTTACATATAACAATTATTCTATCAGGTCGTTACAATAGAAGATACAATGTATGACATTTGAGTGTACAATGTATAATGTTATTAATAAATTTAGCATGTAGTAGTTACAATGTATAACGTTTAAAGATGAATTAGCAGCATTCAGTAGTTACAATGTTTATTAATCATTTATTATGGACACCTATCCATCGGCATACGGTGGATTAGCAAGTGTGTTTAAGCATGAAGAGCTACGTGCAGTATCTCCACGATTGAGTCGTCGATATCGAGTGAAAAGTCAGAGCGAATTGGAGATCCATGAAGCTAATTTACGAGAAAGTATAAGTGAAGAAAGTGTGAGTGGTAAAATGATATATAGTTGTTGAAAATTATAAACTTTTTGAATAGGACGATGGAGTACAGAAGAACAGAATGCATTTATTGAAGGATTAACATTGTATGGAAAAGATTGGAAAAAAATTGCATTGATGGTAAAAGTTTGTATAAATTCAAATGAAATTGAGTTTAAAGTAGATTCCTACTAGAACTTTAATGCAAATAAGAACACATGCTCAGAAATACTTTAAAAAACTTGAGAAAGAAGAAAAAATTAAAGATGCAAAAGTAATATTGATTGTATAGGAAAAGTTAGTAGATATATATTGTAGAATAATCTTGGATCGGATGATTGTATTCTCAAACAATCCCAATGGAATTTAATTGGCGATGAATTACTGACTGATTTTGACTATGATGTAATGGGATTTATACAACGGGTATATCATGATTTGAACGTAGAAAAGACAATTAACTGGTGAAAGAAGACATCGTTCAAGTAGTGTACCAAGTCCTGCAACTGATGGAAGAAGAGATTCCGATCCTCGACATGGTCTAGTGAAAGGAAAATTAAGTAAACCATCTCCACCAAAAAATAGTACTAAAAGATCTGGTCGATGGACAAAAGAAGAAGAAGATTATGCTACTCGATTGATAAATGATTTTGACAAAGGAATACTTCCATTACCTGATGGAATTTTATTGCGAATGTTTCTTGCGAAAACATTACAATGTGATCCAATGCGTATATCAAAGAAATTTGCTGGTGTATTACCCAAATCAAAACAAACATATGTACGAAATCTTTCTGTCATTGACACAATGTCGTATCAAGAACAGCTACAAAATCGTCGTGAATTAGCTGCTTTAGAACATCAATTCTTTATTGCTACAAATCAAATTTCTCCACCAGAAATTGCATCATTGCCACCAAATGAACGAGAAGAAGTTGATGATACATTACAAGAAGACGATATTGATTTTCTATTACAATGTTCCAATCCTGAACAAACACCTGTAGCCCAACTGGATTTATTCAAAGTATCTCCTATGGTTTGTTCACCTCCAGCTCTTGGAAATCGTCGCAATAGTTTGGAAGCTAAAGAACGACGTTTACATGTTGAAATTGAAGATATTGCTGATATGAAAATGTCAGAAACACTTTTACCAACAAAGGAAGGAAATTATCCTCTTTATTCCCCTATCAAACATGGGTATTATCTACTTTCACCACTAAACAAAACAAGCATTCACAATGCTCCAGATTCATTGACAGCTATTGATGAAGAGCTTTGGGCTATTTTACGTGATGACTAAAAGATCGTAATAAACATGTTTAATTATTTAGTTAAAAGATACTTTTGAATAAGTTATTTCGAATATTAAGCATAACGATAATACATGATGAATAACAACTTGTCTGAAGAAATCATTAGCAATGAAGACAACACGATTGATATTGCTGCTATCTTTCATTCTCTTTATCAAGACTATGATTTTCAAGTTGCTCGTCAAATTTCAAAAGTATTTTCATCTTGTTATTAAAAGTTATGAAGGTTTAATAGACTGAACGTAAAGCGAATGGATATATCTCTACTACTTTAACTTATGGAGAGATTGAATTTATCCATTTTCAAGCTCTCTTTGAGACTTTAATGGTGAATATTAACTACAGAAATGAATTTATTTATTTGAATAGACTACACATGATGTATTAACAAAACCTGGAGGAACATTTTTAGATATTGGTTGTGGTACAGGAAGACCAGTGTTTGCTGCAGCTTTACTTCATGATTTTGATGCGTGCATTGGTTATGAAATCCTAGAAGGACTTGCAGCTATAGCACAGATAATTACAAGTAATTGGCAACGAGTAAAGAAGTCGTTGAATGCATTGAAAAAGCGAACTCGAATTGAAATTTGTCATGAAGATGCAACACAAATTGAATGGCCAGCGGCAGATGTGATTTTTTGCAATTCAACGTGTTTTGATGATCGACTTATGCGTGCAATTACAAAACAAGCACTTGTATCTTTGAAGAAAGGAGGCATGATCATTACAGCAACCAAACAATTACAATTGAACGATGAAACGAGAAAACATATTGGTCTTGTTCAGAAATACAAAATGCAAGGAAATTGGGGAATCGCAACAATGTACATGTACAAAAGAGTTGGTTAAGATTCCTACAATTAACCATAGATCATGTGATTAAAAGTCATCATCATCATCATCTTCTTCATCCGAGAAATAAGTCCTTCTCTTCATCTACAATGATTATTTTCATGAATTTTAATCATTTGAAATACAACTTACCGTCACTTTAGTACGTTGTTGTTCTTCTGCAGCACCAGTACGATTGAGCAATTCAATAAACTTGGTTTCATCAATTTGGCCAGGCAATTGTCCTCGTTGTGCCATTTGAATGATTAAATCTTCCAAAGCTTGTGCTTTTTCAGGCTTTACAATAGCAATACGGTTCACTATCATTTTATGAATCATTTGATCTTCAAATTGCATCAATTTACATCGTTCTTTTGCTTCAGGTGTCATGAGGCTTGTCAGAATTTGTTTCTTCATTTCTTCATTTTCTCTACAAGTCAAATTACACTCCCGAAAGTTTAAACACAAACATACTGCTTGCGCATTTGCTCTGCTTGCATTTGTTCCATCGTTTTCTATTCATTTCCATTAGATTTCTCCATTTATTCACTCAATAGTTCTACTCCTCCCGCGTTCATCTTTTCGTCACTTCACAAAATGAATGACGTTCGTGTAAAATTGCTTTAACGTGAATAGTGTTACTTTTATCCATTTTGGATTAAATGCTTTGTTTATGTGTCTATTTAAAGCTTTCGTGTGCTTTTATGGCTTAACGAAGTCATTTTCATCCAAATACCTCAAGTCCACTCTTTATTAAAGTGTCTAGGTACTTTAAACATTGTATAGTTTCTCTTTATAAGCTTTACGATAGTATCCACAACAATATAGACCAGTTAATCCTTTAGCTAAATGCAATAGAAGCTCAAACACAGCGAAAGAATTCATAAAAGTTTGTTTCAAAAGTAGACAGAATTGTAGATAGATGCAAGGTAGATAGTTATTTAAGTAGATTATTGAAAGAGCTTTAAACACCCTTTGGCAACGCCTCTGGCACTCTTTGCAATGAGACGGCTTGTTGCTAAGAAGATATGTAAGATATGAGTGAAAGGATAGTAAAAAACTTACTGTTAAGAGCTGCAACACCACCAGGAAATGCAGAGAGAAGAAAATAACCAAGTGTGACGAGTTGGAGTGTAGCACTAATGATAACATAGACATAACTTCCAATGATAAGGCAAGAGTATAAAGTAGATGCAAGCGAACTCAAGTATAAAGTTGTTAAAAGTAAATGAGCTGGTTGAAGCAATGAAAGACAATAAGTTTTCCATCCACGTAATGCTGCAATTGCCGATAATGCAAATACACTTCCAAGTGAAAAACTCAATGCAAATTTTGATGGACGAATAAGTAGCAAAGGTAAAAAAAGCGATGCCATTCCAAAAAACAATCCCGATAACAACATGAGCATCACAAAGGATTTAAAACGTTGTGGATAACTTTTCATTGCTTCCATTTGAGCAGGGGACATGCTCATGCCACTTTTACTCTTCACATTACCCCACAATGATTGTAAAGCTGCTTGTGGTGTCAATAGAGGTGATACATCATTGCCTTCGCCACCTTCCAAGTCAACTTCAGACACAGTACTCGCTTCACTTGCTGTTGGCGTAGCTGGTACTTGGATATTAGCCATGAAGGATTGACCCCATGAAGATAAAGAAGACTTTGCAGATGAAAAGGACTTGGAGAGAGCAGATTCTGACGCGGTAGATCCCCATTGCGCTCGCACATTAGCTGCCGACATCTCCATCATCATTACTTTACTTAATTATCGAAAAAAAATGTTATCTTGAAGTTTGTATAGATGAAACTGAATTTTTTAATTCATGGAATTACACACATCAATCATGAATTTAACGTGTACGTTAAATAGCAAGAATGTTGATATGTGTAAGCGTTGAAATAGAGTTTAACGTCTACTTTGCTATCGAGAATGATGGTGTGTTTAAACATGAGCAATGGAGTTTAACGTATGCGTTAAAGATAGAAATTTGTGGGTTGTTTAAACATTGAAAATCGAGTTTAACGTATACGTTAAATAAAAATTGAATATGACCGACGCAGCGGCAATGATGAGTGGACTTCGTGTGAATGAAGAAGCGAAAGAAGGAGCTCGTGTCGTAGATTTAACAGGAAAGTATGTGGATCAAGCGTTTAATGTTCAGGTAGATAAGTTGGATCTGTATTGTGGTGTTTAATGGACTATTTAGATGTGGTTGTTGGAACTTGCTTGCTTTGTTTGGATCGGATTAAGTGATACACCTGCATCTCTAACGTAATGAATATGAAATGGAATGAAGAATGAATAATGTACTGTATAGATCTATGTCAACAGCTATTAAAACCCCGTATGATCCATTTCCATTGGCATCAAATTTACTTGGTGGGTATGGAGATGAAAATGAAACTCAACTAGCTCAACGACTTGTATTGAAGACAAAGAAACAAGTATTTGTTAGTTGCAATCTCCCTGATGACCCTGAACTTGTTGCATTTGTCGAACGTACTATTATGTTGCGACTGCGAGATGAACAATTTTTCTAACTTGCTTTATTGCAGCGAAAATTCATGGGTACCATTGCAATGTGCGTTTTTAATATCATCCGAGTTGTGGCAATGTGCACAAAGATCGTAGTCAAAGCAAGTGCTATCCAAACGTATTATTTTCTATTCAGCTTAGCAATACTTACTTGCAAGAATATCGAGCTGCTACTTCACAAGAGATTTCTTGCCCACAGCCATCACTATGTTTGTATTATTGTAATCGATGGCAGTATATTGTCTTACCACATGAATGATTCATCTTCGTAGGCTTCTTTTTCATCATCAATCCAATAACAACTATCACCAAAGCAGTATGAATGAGGTTCATGAAAATGGGGCTCCTTGTCAACTTGTTCAGAAGCTAAAGATTGATGCATGTATTCGACAACAGTGTCACAGGCTCCAAGTAGTTCAATATCAAAGCCTTCAGTACCACGGGCAACTACAGACTCCATATTAATCAATATTTGAGGCACAGATCGAGGTAAATATGCAGGAATATCAGACACTGGGGATACTTGCAGCGATGTCCCGATAACAATGAGCAAGTCAACCTAATGCAATGCTCATTGAGCATCTATTTTGTTCCTCTTTCACCTTGGGAGCATCTTGAATAAGTGATTCTCGAATCTTTGGGCTTAGAGCTTGACCAAAAAATGTAATATCAGGCTTCATAACACCGCCACAATCACACAATGGAATTCCTTGTGCAGCTACGACTTCTTCTAGCTTTAGATTTGCTGTAGGTACATTTTTCCTGTTCAAATTTAACATTGATGATAACTCGATAAGGTATTACTGGCATCGCATACAAGAAGCAGTGGCTAGTGTGCCATGGCATGATACAACATTAGGAACTCCAGCATCTTTCTCCAGTCCATCGATATTCTGTGAATATACACGCAAAAGTTTGCCTTTATCATACAATTCTTTAAGAAAACGATGGGTTCTTGATGGGGTGTATGATCCTTTAAAGAAATCCATAGCAAAATGAAAAAATGGGAATGGATCAACACGGAAAAAGTCAATATCAAACAATGCTTCAGGCTCTGGGAGCTAATCACTTGTTTTAGCAATGCACATATATCAACAAGGTATACATTTAACCCCATTTTCTGGATGATTGAGTAAATACCATTTTCCGAACGAAAGTCAGGAATGCCACACGATACACTTATACCAGCACCCACAAGCACAATGATATTCTTTCGCTCTTCAAGCAACTTAACCACATCTTTCATAGTAGTTCCAATAGCAAGACGATGGCGAGCAGAACGAGGTGTACACTACATCCATGTCAATAAGGATTAAGTAAAGCATGAACATACCTTGCCACAGAGATTGTTCATAGATGGATCGTAAGCTTTAACACACTTGTCGTGATATCTAAAGCATACATGAGCATTTCTTGTTCATCTCTCATACAATTTGTTGCAATTGCTACAATGACGAACGTCGTCATGTTGCTGGCACCACACACAAAGAGCATTCGGATCAAATCTCTTCTTGTGGCTTGGTCGTTCAGGGCTTGATTCATCAGGAATGAGTTGACCCGTGTTAAGGACAGCGTAATTCGCATCTCTCTTGACTCCACGAGGGAGACGTTCTCGTTGCCCGTTGTCACTCATCCACACCGTTTAAACTGTCACATACGAGTAAATGCTTCATGTTCATTCCTCATCTCTCTTCTCCTTGTTCTTTATCAATTACATTTCATCTTTCTTTCATTTCCAGCATCATTCACTTTATTTCATCTTCCAAGCTCATTTTTCCTTTTTTGTTTCTCGTTTTCAACCTTAAATCCATTCTCTCAATAAACTACGTTCACAAAGCCATAGAAAACATGCTAGAGATTCATTTCCATTCGTATCCAACTACTGTGCATCAATAAACTCGTTGATTTTCATTTTGATCGTTCATTTCTTGATCAAAACTGGAATTTTCTCAATTCTAAAGACAACAATGAAATAGATACATCTACATCCTATCTATACAAACAAGCTATGCATTAAATGAATGCCATGTAAGCCACAGAAGCAGCTGCAAACGTAAGAACGCCACGTTCCTCTGCAGAGTAACACCATTTCCGTTGACCACTAGGACTGAAATTTCATCATATCCAAACTTGCAGTCAGTTGCGATGGCAAGTTCAAATCCGATCGAGCGTCTACCAAACGTAAATCTCAAGGTATTTCAACATGTAGAGCTTGAATAGCTAATGCTATGTAGGCTACATACTGCCCTCACCCGACTACGACACGTGGAGCACCTACAGTGCTTGGTGTGCACCCAAAAGAGCCCAAACTCATCTATTGCACGGGAAAATTGGTTGTTGTGCGCGACTTGGAATCGCCTGGCAATTGCCTCATCTACCAAGGACATAATAGCCCAACTACTGTTGCCAAGTTCTCCCCCAATGGCTACTGGGTGGCTTCGGGAGATATTTCGGGCAAGGTTCGTGTTTGGTACAAATTGTTGTTGAATCGCATGAGTTAATACAATGCTTTTAGGTCGTATGATAATCCTGAACACACGTTGAAAGTAGAAGTACCAGTATTTGCTGGTGAAATTAAAGACTTGAGCTGGGATCCTGATAGCAAACGTATTGTCGCTGTTGGTGATGGACGTACATTGCTTGCTCGGGTAAGAAAATGAAGGCAAAGATAAAATAGTAATGATCGAATGCATAGGTCTTTATGTGGGATACTGGTAATAGCATTGGTGAAATTGCTGGACATCAAAAACGTATTTTGAGTGTTGACTACAAACCTACACGCCCGTTCCGCATTTTAACTGCATCGGAAGATTTTAATGTGTGTGCCTTTGAAGGTCCTCCATTTAAGTTTAAACATTCGTTGCAAAGCCATACTAACTTTGCCAATTGTGTTCGATATTCCCCTGATGGAAATTATGCTGTCAGTGTTGGTTCGGACAAGGGTATGGTCTTGTACGATGCAAAAACTAGCGAAAAACTCTTTTCCTTCCCCATTGTACATATCTGCTATTTAATTCAAGCCTCATGTAGCTTGTAGGAACACAAGGTGTCGATTTATTCTGTAGCCTGGAGCCCAGACAGCAAGCAATTGCTCACTGCTTCTGGTGACAAGACTGTAAAGCTTTGGGATGTTGAAACTCAATCTGTTGTCACCACATTTACCTTTGGCACAACTACTAATGATATGCAAACTTCTGTCATTTGGCATGGTGACTATATGATCTCGTTGTCTCTTTCTGGTGATATTAACTACCTCAGCCTTGCTACTCCAGACAAACCTTCTCGGTATCGAATGATGTCTTTAATCTTTACTAATGATTAATAGCATTATCAATGGCCATCAAGTGAGCTTGCAAACACTTGCTGTTGATCGTGAAGAAGGTATGTTCTTCACTGGTAGTTATGATGGTGTTGTGTGTGCTTGGCGTGGTTCTACTGCCCAACGCATTGGCGGTGATGCTCACACTGCTAAAGTGACTTGCATTGACTCGTTGGGTGGTCTTCTCGCCAGTGGTGGTTGGGATGATAAAATTCGCTTTGGTGCTGTAGCTGATGGAGTTTATTCTTCCAGCGTTGAGCTCAATGGTGCTCAACCTACAGGCTTGGCACTAGCTACTCATGGTCCATCCGATAGCTTTATGTGTGCAGTGAGCTCCAACAAGGGTGTCAAGCTCGTTGTCAATGGGGATCTTGTTTATGAATCTCCCAACTTTGCCTGGACTGGTACTTGCATTGCAATTCATCCTTCGGGTGTATGTGAAAATTCTTTATCTTACCATCTCATTTCATTCTTAGACTCAAATTGCTGTTGGTGGACAAGAAGACAATACAATTCATCTCTTCGACGTTGAGTATGAAGGTGCAGCTTTCTCTTTGAAAGAAGCTGAGCCTCTTGTGGGTCATCTTGGTGCTCTTACAAGCATTGCTTACTCTCCTGATGGTACTCTTCTCGCTGCTGGGGATGCCTACCGTGATGTTCGTGTCTGGGATGTTGTTGCACGAACTCCTAAAGTTGCTGGACAATGGATTTTCCACTCCACACGTGTCACGACTGTTGCTTGGTCTCCAAGTGGTGAATATGTTGTCAGTGGGGCTCTTGATGGTCATTTGTACGTCTGGAACATCAATAAAGTATCTGCACGTCATCAATTTGACTATGCTCATGAAGATGGGGTCATGGGAGCCAAGTTTATGGCTGATGATCAAATCATTTCGATCGGTAATGATGCTGCTGTTCGCACTTGGTTCCTCCCAGCTTTTTAATTTCAATACAATTCATTGTACACACTCCTTTATCAATATTTTTCCATTATCATCTTTTGATCAAAGTGATTTTTAAATGGCATTGTGATTTTACAAAATAATTGAAGAGTTCAATCGGTCGGTTAAGTGCGATTGTTATTACTCAACGGCAAGGTGGCTCATTCAGGCGTTGCGCCTTTTTTTACCTAGAATAGCTTAATAAAGGCATCATAAAAAATTAATCTAGGGCTAATTCAGGTGCAAAATAAAGGCCTCGAGTGTAAACACATGGTCAACTCTAGAGCGTACTTTTAGTCCAAAATCGCAAAGCTTTTAACAGAAGTCCCCTTTTACCAAGTGTAGGAATAAATAATTTGCCTCGGCAGTTAACGTCCCAGCAATATAATAGGGACAGAACCAAACAATTCACACAAATGTGGTAACATCCCACTTAAGTCCGACTATGCAATTTTAAATGAAGCACTTTTTTCAAAGATTTTGATATCATCTACTCATTTCAATACGCAAACATCAGTTTGATTGTTGTATGAGAGCTCTTAAGTCAGTTTTTACCAATTGTAGGTAATTGTCCTGGCTGAAGTTCGTGGTTTATGAGGAACAACATTAGCACTTAAATTTTTATTGAAAAATGAGTGCCCTTGCATTGATAACACTGTTCTATATTCACAATTGTTATAGACTTACTTTCTCGATTCTATTTTACTTCCCAAGCATATTATTCAAGTAAAAGCGACATTAAAAACAATGTTTAATTAAGGCTTCTCAGAATTTTTATTCTAGGGTAATTCAGGCGCATATCACCAAAACGCCTGAATTAAACAAACCTGCTCAACGGTGATGGTAGAGGGAAAAATCTTGTCGCTG
>JNBS01001977.1:948-19058 GCA_002081575.1 Thraustotheca clavata | reverse complement strand
AAGATGGTCGCCCTTGGTGTGATAATGTTTTTCCAAAAGTTTTGTAGCTTGACGACGTGCAATAGAATGCTGATCTTGTTCATCATGTGTTCGCTTTTCATTTTGGTACATGAATATTGTTTCTACCGATAACATTGCAACAATAATCATCAACTCTTTGCCACAACCAAGCCGAATTCCTTCAAGTAGGCATCTACAAAAGAGATAGTTAAAGAGAGATTCCAACAAGTATATACCTTCCAAGACGTGGTTCCAAGGGAAATTGTGCCATATCTTTACCAGTATCAGTAACTTCACCAGCATCGTTAATAGCACCTAATCCATGGTTTATATGATGTACCAGTAAACTGTTCCTACCAAGAACGTATAGTTGCCGTAGAGCGTCAATAATAGCGTCTTCAGCAGGTGGGTCCAAGTAATTAAAGCCAACTACATCACTGATACCAAGTACTTTAAGGTACAAAATAGTGTTCGCCAGGTTGGATCGTTGGATTTCTGGCACTGTTTCTGGTAGCATCGACTCGTACGATTGTTTCGAATACAATCGATAACATTTACCAGCACTACATTGAATTTAAAAAGGATAGGGTAGATATTGAGTTAAACCTTGTGCGGCCTGCTCGACCAGCTCGTTGCTGTGCTGAAACCTAAAAGACCTTAAGCCATTAACCAAGTTTAATTAAGCATTGACCTGAGATATTGGGACGATAATAAGTGATTCAAGACCGCGCAATGGGTTATAAACCTACATCAAATTAGTTTTACATATAATATTGAAGTACCTTTTGCTTGGTAAAGCCAGCATCAACCACGTATTTGACACCATCAACAGTTAACGATGTTTCTGCAATATTTGTGCATACAATTACTTTGCGACCACTGCTTGGATTAAAGATTCGCCGTTGTTTAGCACTTGATAGAGCTCCATATAATGGCAACACAAGTAATCGTGGAATTCGGGGATTATCAGGGTTTAATCTTTCTTCTTCATTAAATCGACGCATGCGTGAATTGAGCATCGAGCAAGCTTCTTCAATTTCTTTCTGTCCAGTTAGAAACAAAAGTATATGTCCTTCAGGCTCGTGGGTGTGAATTTGAAGTGTTGTGTCGACAGCCGCCTGAATATACGTGGACACTGGGCCAGTCTTTCCCATAATTTGGTGAGTCTTGGAATGGTAAATATCAACAGGAAAAGATCGTCCCGGTACTCGAAACACAGGGCAGTCATTAAAAAAAGCTGCAAATCTTTCATCATCCAAGGTTGCCGATGTAACAATCAATTTCAAATCTGGTCTCTGCTTGAGCATTGATTTCAGCAAACCAAATAAAATATCAGTATGAATACTACGCTCATGAGCTTCATCCAGCATAATAATCGAGTATTGCTGCAATAGTGGATCTTGTAAACATTCACGAACAAGAATACCATCCGTCATAAATTTGATCTTTGTTTCTGTCGTACATTGATCATCAAAACGAATCGTATACCCCACAGCCTACATTATCATTGTCAAATCATCTTTTAATCCTTTCTACCTTGGGTGATACTCCAGACGCTGCAAGTTCTTCTCCCACGCGCTTTGCCACTGCAGTGGTTGCAACTCTTCGAGGCTGCGTGATACCAATACGTTTAGAATCACCATATCCTGCTTCTAAGAGGAACTGAGGAAGCTGCGTTGTCTTTCCCGACCCAGTTTCACCAATGCACACAATGATCTAGCAAATATGAACCTATTGGAATCGCACCAAATTTTACCTGGTTAGCTTCAATTGCTTGTAGAAGTTCTGCCTTATACTTACCCACAGGAAGTGATGCACGCTGATCCTGAAATGCTTGGCTATTGTTTCGTGGACTATCAGTTCTTTCTACAGATGATTCTCTTCTTTTTCGGCCATACCGATCCAAGGACCGACTTCGGCGCCGCTTTTCACCACGGTGCATTATCTTGTTTCTGATTGGATAGAATCTATGACATTTGATTGGATGAGATTCCTAGTTTGTGATTGGATAGATTTGTGGTGTTTTGATTGGATAGATTTTGGCGCCATTTTTGTCAGTTTGGAAAAGATCTCGTGCTGCCCAAGTCGATGCGGACGCTCGTTCCGCTGATTGTCTTCCTGGGGAATTGTACGAGGATATTCGCAATGGAAACTAAGTATTTTAGGTCTTGGACAACCGTGTGATTCATATACGCCGTTGGGGCGTGGTCTGGATGCTTGTGTGTCGTATGATTTGCCTGGGTAAGCAAAAAGTGAAATTTGAGAGAGATAATAAGTGTTTATAGCCCAAATACTCCTCATGTAGCACACACTTCATCAACATTGACAGATAAACTTGTTATTATTGGGGGATATTCGATTAGTACTGGACAACCAGTGACAACCAATACAATTGAAGTGTATGGGATTATGAATTCAACAAGTACAACATTTCCTACGCTCTCTATTGCATCTGGTGGCCCCAAAATAAATGTAAGATGTAATGTGGCTAGAGTGTTTATAGAATGATAGACCCAACAATACTTACCTGGTAGTCGTGTTGAACACACAACAGTAACTTGGGAAGATGGCTATTTCATCTATGCTGGTACAAATACCCAAATCATGGGAGACCTGTGGAGGTAATAATGGTAAGGTGAAGAGTCTTAATAATGATTGTTAGGCTTTGCTTGGCAAATTCGTACACATCAGGAACTTGTAAGATATTAGGTTATTTGTGAATCTGAGCTTATATAGGGGACCAAATCCACAATACTTCAGCGACAACTTATCTACCGGCAGTGCGAACTGGGCATACGACAACAACCCTTTCAAGCAATGCTACCGCAAACATCCACCTTGTATTTGGTGGGACTCTTGCTAATACCTACGTGGTAATATAAATCTACAATTCTTTTCCATTATGAAGCAAATAGAATACCAATGACACGTATTTCATGGTATTGGTTAAGTCTGCAACTGGTACGGTTTGTCAAGTGGGAATCTCAGTATTTTGGCAACCTGTGTCATTAGTACCATCAAGTCCTTTGCCAAAGGGAAGATCGTACCATTCCATGATTCTAAATACAAATAACACCCGGTCGTGTTTTGTACTTTACGGTGGCCAAAGCTACGTGAACAATACGATTTTTAATGATGTGTGGACACTATGCCCTGTAGCAAATTTGGTGAGAACTACTTGTCAACTTGATGTATTGTATTATCTATTTTTTAGAGTCTGAGCCCGGAACAACAAATGTACAATTGGACGCAATTGCAACAACTGGGAAGTACCCCTCCGCCCCGTTTTGGACATGCCATGATCTCTTCATACCAAAATCGTTTCCTCGTCGTTGGCGGTTCATACCTGTAACACAATTTATCACCATTAATGCTGATATTTCATAGATTTCCTGCTGATTATATGAATGATGCTTGGGAATTTAATATGGCGCTTCAGAGGTGGGCGCAAATGCCACTAAGCTATACAAATGGCGGGGCATTAAGCCCTCGAAGGTAAGCCTATTGAAGCTGATTTTTCTGTAATTCTCTGCAGATTACACTCGATGAATTACTGGGCAGGAAATACTTTAATTATACTTGGCGGTGTTGGGCGGTACATTAAGAACCCAAGTTTAAAGTTAGGATGCACTTTAGATACGCCTTAATTTCAGGAAATGCCATTTTGTGCAATTTTATTGCATCTCAATGTCCAAGTGGTTCAATTCAAATGTTTTGTGATGCATCGGGTCAAGTACAGTATCCTATATAGTCTTATCCTATCCAATATGCCTTTAGATTGTCTGCCAGCCTTGTGCAGCTGGATATTATGCCCCTTTTGCAAGTGCTTCGTGCATGATATGCCCTGCAGGTATAATACTTATGATCTTTTTGAAATTAAATTAGTGAAGGAACCTATTCTACGGCGGGTTCATCAATGTGTACAGGGTGCCCATTAGGAACTTATAGCTCCAATCCAGGGGCACCAAGCTTGGATTCTTGCATTAATTGCCCAGCAGGAACATATTCATCTGCACCGAACGCGACATCACCAAGCAATTGTACTATATGTCCTGCAGGTTGTGACGATGGATAAATATTTCTTTACTCTGTTTAGGGACTTTTTCGTCACAAGCTGGAATGAGTGCATGTACACCTTGCAGTCCAGGCTATTATTCAAGTAAGAAACTCGTTGGAATTTGATCGACGGTACAAGTTAGATTCCAATTCATCTTCTTGTTCTATCTGCCCTGCTGGGACATATAGTCTGATACAAGCTACACGTTGCACTAACTGTACTGCTGGGACGTATTCACCTGTGGCTGCATTGGGGTCATGTTTATCTTGTCCTTTGGGCATGTACAGTAATGATACTTCTACCTTTTGCTCAGGGTGTCCTGCTGGTAAGTGTTTATATATTTCCTTAACCCTTCTACCCACGCTTATATAGGAACTTTCGGTAGTCGACTACAGTTTGGCACCGTTTAGATTTCACCAAAATTAAAATATGTATTAGGGCTGCCTTAAGCAATTGTTTACCATGCCCTGCCGGTTCATATTCTTCTCGAGTTGGTCAGCCATATTGCACAAATTGCCCCGACGGAACCTTTGGCACAGCCAGTGGAGGCATCAATGCAACTGCATGCAAACCATGTATTCCTGGAACCTTTTCGAACGCCAACACTAGTAAAGCTGGAGCTTGCACCAGCTGCGCAATTGGAACTTTTAACAGCGTATCTGGTATTTTACAGCACTATATTCCTGCTAATATGGATAGGTTCGGCTTCATGTATTCCATGCTCTACAAATATGTTTACAGCCTCTCTTGGTGCCAACTCGTCATCTTTTTGTACTTATTGTCCTGTTGGAACTCAACTCGATCAAAGAACGTCAACTTGCCAATCTTGTCCGCCAGGAACGCATAGCCTGATTACAGCTCCAGGTTGTGTGGCTTGTCCTTATGGAACATTTACAAACAATCTCTATGATGCACAAAACTATGTGTGCAAACCATGCACTCCAATGACGTTTGCGAATACTACAGGTATTTATGTCATTGATATCAAAGTTTGATTTTAATCACAAGGTTCTACCCTGTGCCAACCTTGTCCAAGTGGACAATATTCGATGAATCAATGGAGCTCCTGCATACCTTGTACACTGCCATGCCCTGTTGGTCGAAATGGTGGAATATGTTCCTACCATGGTACATGCTCATATGGGGGATGCAAATGCGATACAGGCTTTTTTGGTTACTCTTGTCATAAAGTTGGAGCGAATGCTCCATCCAATATTTCAAATGCTTCTGGGGTTATCTACTTTGCCACTGCAAACCAAACAATTCTTTACGACAATTTGTCAAATTCTGTATTGCTTGGACGTGATGGCGGCAATATTGTATGTAGTTTTAAAATTTTGCTGTTGAATTATGATTAGGGATATTTAAGCGTCCTAGTTAGTGTTATTGGAGGCAATGGTACTGCAACTAACGGTGGCCTACCAGTAGCATGGTCAACAATAGCTATATTTTCACATCTTCAATCATGGCTAAATATTACTTTACCAATCCAATCAGCGGCAAGAGGATGCTATTCTGTCGTTCTGGGGTTGGATAATTTGAAAAGTGGAGCATCCAACATATCAGTCACCAATTCGTTCACGGTGACTTTACTCGTACAAGCTACCGCTGTTCCATCTACAATCATCTTAAATGTATTTCCACCAAAAAAATAACTATTTATGCTGACTGTAGAACCTCGTTCCAACATCAAGTGGCTACACAATATCAGTCCTTGTATCAAATCAACAAGTATCAAGTTTCTCCTTTGTAGTGCCAAGCATTTTACCAAAGCTTGTTGAGACTTATCTTTATTTTGATTCCAATATGGATATGGCATTTTTCCCATTCTTACCAGCAGTGATAGCTTCGCTTCAGGTAAACATATATGCATATAAACGCTTACTGATGTCGCACTAGAGTAAATACAGTACCCTTGGAGTAGATTGGCGATTTATTACAAATTTTAACACCAACTCTCCTTTTGGGTATGACACAAGTAGTTTTATTGCAGCTATTCAAGGTTGCTAAAATTTATGATTTGATTTTGATAATACTTTATCATAGCAATAACATTATTGCCTCCACCAAGCCCTTTTGATGGAACTTACTTGTCCAATCCTACATCATTGTCGTCACTAGCTTGGACTCCAGGAGCGATAAGAACACTTGTAGTATTTACAACAGCAACATCGATTGGGGCAACTACAACAGCTACTGCCTTTAAACTGGTATTTCAGAGCCTGTTGCTTTATTTATCTATAGTAGGCGTGTTTGGCTTCAAATGTTGCACCATACTTTGTACTTCCAACAGCATCAGTATTATTGTTCGGCACGTTTGCAGCAGGCTTTGGTATCGTGAAAGGATTTAACTTGAGGTAGATTAATTTTTTCGACACAGTTAAGTGAAATTAGTACATTTGTGGATACGCCATGGCTAGCCCTCCAAGTGCCTGTTAATGTAAGAAGTGTCAATTAATTTTTATCACTTGAAATTTAGGCTTTGGTGAGCATTACGACAAACCCAACTAATGGTCTACTACAAGCAGCTTCATGGAATGGGAACTCTTTAACTCTCAATTTTCGATCAGCTAATATTGCAAATGACCCACTTCAAATGATATCCACTCTAACAATTCTTGGGTTTGACTCTATGGTGCCTACTCTTACAAAACTTTAGGATGACACAGGTCCAAGTAATTCAATTTACATTTGCCCAAATGTGCACACCACCAGCCTCATTAATGAGTATATCATCTATGAATGGTTGGGTGGTTCCTTTCGATACGACATTGGATCTAACAACACAATGGTTGCCATCAAGTCAAGGCTCTGGAAATACTATTGCACCTCTTGATACGTCTGCTCAAGCCTTCATTGTCTCTGGGCAAAATATTAGCTACGTGCAAGCGATGCAGGTTCAGCTCGAAGCAGGTACGCCTATTGTGGTAGCAGGCTACGCGAGTACACCAGGACTAAGCAGCTTGTACGCTGACACGATCAATATCGATTCGGTATCTAAATTTATTAGAGCAAGTCTGGAAGTTGTAGTTGTTCAAAACAATGCTCCTGTTCGATTTCTTGCCTTCAATCAACTAATGAACTCAAGGTGTAGTATACACGATGACAAGTCTAAGATTTGTTTAGCTTAACTTGGCAGTTCTTTTCATCTGTCATAACTTTGCCATACCCAACTACACAACTCCAACTTGTCTTAAATGCAACTTCTGCAGCTCAGTTTAACAGTCTTGGTGTTTTTCCCGATGGAAATTTCTCGTGCAGGTTGAGTACGAGTTATACCTTTGCAATAATCTAGGATGTAGTTGTGGGAGTGGATACTACATGCGAAATCAAGTGTGCACACGTTGTCCATCAGGTTCTGCTTGTGCAGCTGGAATGAAACAACCCTGCATTGATCATACTTTTTCGTTTGGAGCGTTCAGTGTGTGCAAACCTTGTTATCAAGGTAATATCTTTCTAAAGTTTAGAATTTGATGAGTACGACAGGTTGGACATGTTCAGGAGGATTAGCAACACCATGTCCTCCTGGAATGTATAGTGTGAATGCTACTTCATGCCTTCGTTGTTCTCCTGGATACTCTTGTTTTCAAGGCCTTAGGTAGCTATGTCGCATTACATCGTAATTATTATCATTGAGTAGAAAGATATGTGGAGTTGGTACTTTTGCTTTAGCTGGAGCTTCCAAATGCAGTCGATGTTTACCAGGCACATTCGCCAATACCTCAGGGTAATTCATCGTTGTAAAGCTGCGCTCACCATAGAGTAGATCACCACAATGTTCGCTGTGTTCACCTGGCATGACTTCAAATTATATGCGAGACCATTGCATTCCATGTTCACCAGGCAGCATCTCTTCTCAACCTGTAAGTGGTATTAACCAACAATATTGTAATATCACTTAGGGCTCGTTTCCTTGCAATTCCTGCCAGCTTCATACGTTTGCAAGTGCAGGCCAAGCTTCCTGTTCTGTGTGCCCACCAGTATTACTAAAGAATAGTTCATTTATCTAATAGCATTTAGGGATTCATGACACCAACCAAAGGATCCCAGCAATGTCAAGCATGTCCTCCTGGTTCCAACGGCATTCAATGTACTTGAAATACGATAGATTATGCTAGTCACAATGCTATTTCTGGGTCACTAAGCGATGCTTTGCGTTGCTCAATGGGTGCTGGAGGTGGTAGGATTTCTGCTTCCACTAGGTTGTTGTTTGTTTCCGTCTACATTTTTCTTCACCACACCAACTTCATATTCAAGTTCACCTCTTGTTGTGTGTTGGGAACTTCTTGAGTGCGCTGTGAAGGAACATGACGACGTTGCCAAACTGCTGTGGCCTGCTCAAAACGATGTGTCATTCACGCAAGCCATGCAATATCACGTACATCTGTGGGTTCAATGCATGGAAGCTTGGCAATGTTCATCTTGATCAATCGTGGCAAAGCATGCTCGAGATCCTACCAATATTTTTTAATTCGTAGATATTTTTCACTCGTACAAGATCAGGATATCGTTTTAAAGCAATCATGCCCAATGCTTCAAGGAAAAGAGCGTACGAAATACGTCGAGCACCTTTAGGTTTAAATTTGGCAAATGTCAGATCAATGTCCACAGGCACAAATTTCAACCCAAGTAGTGAAGGACATTCTCGACAGAATTTTGCAAAGTTTGTACCATCTACAATTGATACAATGCAATTCACCATGCTTAAACGTACCCATCGTATTATCAGCGCCTCCAGTACGTCCAAAGCGGCAATAATACTGAAACACACCTCGCAACAGTGTATGAGGATCCTTTGGGTCTCCCTCTAGTGTCACAGTGGGCAGATGATGCACCTATATACTCGTTAAGTGTCATTGCAACAGCTTTGATTTCTCCACAGGCGAATGAGGACTTCTTCTTGGTGGACTCGACGAGGGACGGTGGCTCTCTCTGCTCATGGGCAAGTGCTTTTACTCTCCCACAGCAGCTGCTCAATGGATATGGATGCTGCTATATTACGTTTATTAATTCCCTACGTCTGAAGCTACACTTAAATGTACTCGAGCTACAACTGGCGCTGTCTTTTTGGGACTAGTTTCTAAAGTCTTGACTCGTTCAGCAATATACTCGGCTAAACACCCTACACTTGATTGACTTCGAGGGCTTTTCATCGGTGGTGGGGGTGGTGATGGGTGATTTCTCCATTGAATTTGAGCTTGAGTAGTAGCTGTCACTGCACTCTCAAGTTCTTGATTCACTTTATCAAAACTTTTCATAATTGCTGGACGACTTGGTAGTGATTTTGGTAAAGTCCCAATGAGTTGTTGGAGTTCATCATCTAACATATAGGCAAACTTGATTCGATCAGGTAATTCAAATTCATCTGTTGGTGCTATCGGTGCTTTAGATTGTTTTTGTAAATGAACAACTTGTCGTTCAAGTTGTTTGATGGATGCATAAATTTTATCAATTGTCTCGGAGCATTCAAGTAATTCTTGTGTTAAAAGTGGTGTGTCTTCATGGGAAGTTGATTTTTTCTTTGAATTTGGAACGTATTCCAGTGATGGCAATGATGAAATATGAACATCCAAAAGTTTTCTTACTGCTAATTCCAAGTTCTACAAAACCAAATTGGATCACAATTACAACAATACTACTTACCAAATCGGGATATTTCTTAAGAGCTATAATACCTAAAGCTTCGACAAACCCTGCATATGTAATCCTTCGTTCACTTCGTGGTCGTACTTTTGCAAAGGTTAAATCAATATCTCCAAGACCAAATCGTTTGCCAACTAAATGTGGACAAGCTCTACAAAAGCGAGCAAAGCCTGTGCCATCTATATCTTATTGAATATCACACTTTAAGAGCTATATACCCATGGAAGTTGCTCCAATTGTTTTACGAGGACTTGTTCGTCCAGTGGCATTTGAAAAGTATTGATAAACCCCTTGCAAAAGTGTATGAGGGTCTTTTGGATCACCAACAAGAGAAATTCGAGCACTTGGTGGTGGTGATATCTAATGACAATTGAAGCAAGAAGATCAAGAGGATTATTATATACCTGTTTAGTTGGTGAAAAGTTTATGACAGATAGAGAATACGATCTCTCAACACGTTGCGTGTTTGCCTTACGTGGACTTACATGCAGTCGAGTGAATACATCACGCTCAGTAGTCATGAAGAAGAATAAGAGCGTCTTTTTTTAACGTTTAACGCTACTACTACATGATGTAGCAACTGCTTTGACTAGCCGCTGCCTTTTTAACTTCAGCTAAACCTTGTTGTGTTTGAGCAAGGGATTCTTCAATGTGTCCATGGGCATCATCAATTGCTCCTTGTTGTTCTCCGACAATGACAGCTAAATCTCTAAATATTTCATTCACTTGTACGACACTTTGTTGAATTCGATTGATATCTCTTGCTCGTTCTTCAATCAATGCTTCATTATGAGCAATTTCATTATCAAGTTTTTTGAATTCAATCACTTGTCCATTCACAGATCCACGTACAATGCCACCATGATTCATTTCTGCTTGTTCATTTAGCATTTGAACATGTTGTTGTTGTGCATTTGATACTTGTAGGACAACTTTTTCAAGTTGATTCGATATCGTATCATAATCTTTAAGTAATTTTCTTCGACTTACTTCCATTGCAGACGTTCGTGGTAGATCTGGCATAAGCTTTTTAATTTCTTCTTGTAATAAACATGCATATTTAATTCGGTCTTCCAAACCTTGCTGAACATCAATGGCAGTCGAAATCGAAGCTGCCTGACGCTTAACTTCTGTCACTTGACGCTGGAATTGCTCAAGTTTTGCGCTTACTTTATCCATAACAGGATGACTCTGTTGTTTATGCGCTCCAAGGCTCACAGGACCGCGAGGACCGACGGGTGTTACCGCGAAGTCGGCGAAGCTCATGAAGAATTTTTCTATGTTGGGATGGGCAGAAAATCAAAATTCAGTAGGCTAATTGCACGCACCTTAATACTTAATCTTGTTATTTTCGTGCAAGATATCGAAGCAATTACAATATGTTATCTATTACAAGATGTATGATGATGTGGTAAATACCATGGATAGGAACAAGTACTTGTTGGAATTGTTTGATGAGATTCAATTTTAACTGAGAATATCTTAAAGTAGCGTGGATTTAGATAGCACAAAGGTATAGAATTGTATTAAGTACGAAAAGAAAAACTAGTTTTAAGTTCGAGTGATAAAAAAGTATCTTTTTGTGTCAATACATTTTTAAACGTTTAAAATTGGGTCCTATTTTCTAAGATCATCTAACTCGATATATTTTTGCTTTTATAAAGCTGTGGTTGTACGTTGGTAGTATTGAGATTGAATTTGTTGCACTTGCCAATTTGCAGGTAGCAAAATACGTTGAATCATATCTCCAGGGTCTGTGGATGGCACCGAGTCGGATAATTCAACAAACAATTGACACATGAGACGATTTGTCGAACTTGCAAGCAATGTAAAGCGTTCTCGGACACGACGTCGAGGCATACCAAGTTTTTTAGGCCAGAAATACCATTCAATGACCAATGTATCGTCTTGATTTTCTCGCCATGCACGAGTACCACAAAGAGTCCATTCAGTACCAATAGTGGATAAACCACCTGGAGCAAGCAATTGCGTTTGAGTTTGTGGCTTGGCAGAGTTATCATGCTCAAGATCGAGTACCATCCATGCTCCACAAAGTGCATCATCCCAACGAACCTATTTCAAATAAATTAGCAAATAAAGTGATGGGTTATTTACCTGGATTGTGTTGTCATCAATCCATTGACAAGTCCAATGTTTTGAACTGCGATCAAGAGCTGTTTCCATGAGTAAATTTGTGTGTTTAATGGTGGAATCACGTTCCCAAGTTCCCATAAGAAATTTGTCTGATGTTAAAGCATTTGTAGAAACCCATAAAGCCTAGATAAGAGATTTTAGCACATGAAAAATACAATGAAAATATACATTTTGCATGTTGTCGACGTAAGAAATGTAGTTGGGTAACCAAGTAGAAATTGTAGTTTCTGGTCGCCATTGAGTGTCAAATTGAACAAGTTGCAACCATTGAGTTAGAGACGTATAATGTTGTCGAGAAAGAACGTCATTAATCTTGACAGAAAGATAGTAAAGAAGATGATGGAATGATCCCATGTAATCCAACATCGGAGGAGAACGAAAATGATTTTGGACCCAAGTAACAACTTCAGGCTCAACCAAAGCACGTAAAATACTTGAAAATGCATCGTAAAAAATAGAATCCGAGCGAGCAACTTTGAGTACTACTGGTGGCGAAGATAATTTGTGGCTCATCATTGTCGTATAACAGAGATCCCAAAACGAAATAGCATCCAAAATTGCATGATCCCGATCAAGATCAGCTGGGGCTTCTGTACGAGGTCTTTTTGAAGATGGCACTGCTGGAGGTGGTGATGAAGCTCGACGAGTTTCTACGATGCAACATGAACAAAAATGAATGCAATGGTCGATCATTACTGTAAGTCACTGGAGATGGTGGACGTCGTGATCCTAAGTTTACATAAGTTGACAATATGATATGGTTGCTTTTATACTGTAAGTTGGAGATGTATCATCAGGCTGATTCTTGCTTTCTTCATCATCTGATGCTCCAGCTGAAGTATCTACCAAAGATATCAACCAAAGCTCATGAATATTTCAACCTGCAAGTGTTAATCTAGCCAACGATGCTTTAGCTTCTCTAGCATTTTTAGCATCTCTAGCAGCATCTCTGGTTTCTTTAGCATCTTTGCCACTGCGACGACTTGAACAAACAGTAAATTGAGGTGACGAGAGCACATCAATGCATTCAAGATCCCCATTAGAGGTTGATTCAAAGATGTACACCTTGTCAATGCATTAGAACCGGTGCAAATGATCATGCAAATACCATCAGCACATGCTTGGTAGTGCAATTAAATCGATTCGATTTCCATCCATAATGCCAACACTGGCGATTTCCATTAAATTCAAACCTCATCGCATCATCAGGCAATCCAATCCCAATCTTTTCCCCCGGCATCCACGATCCCAATGGTTGTTCTGGTGTTTTTACATCTGCAAGTACAACAGAAGAATGAATTCTTGCACCGATTGGAATCGCAGGTACAATTTGGGCATCTGGAGCAACTTCAAATCGGGAATAGCTTACAATATGCTCTTTAGATTCAGGGCGAGTCAAGTGTTCAACAACAACAGCAATCCCACAGAACGAATTTGGTCGATGTGATCCACAACAATGTGGAAAACATCGTAAATTCTTATGCCCCGTGTTCTTATTGTTTCTATATCAATTTTTACTCTAATTTCACTCAAATTTCAACATATACCTCGTATAAGACTCACAAAACAATGGCAACGTACACTCATCATGCACAAAGCGCGAAGACGCAGAACGAATCCCCACAGAAACACTTGTGACCATCTTCTTCACGAAGCGACGGGTTCGACGCCCAATGAATGGAAGATCTTCCTTACAACTTGGTTATCCGGATACCATACAAAAAAGCTGATACGATATCCGGATAATACATGTCTCAGAACTGGCGTTTGCCGCTTTCTTTGGCGGTCTTTTTGCATATGTTCTTCTTCTCTCTATGAACATGCTCTTTCTCTATGAAGAAATCTACTCGTAATGGCTCACGCAAAAGGGATCGGTAGTGTCTACGTGTCCTTTGGATGGGTGAATGTGGATTGTCCGACGTCAGCTTGGTCCCTGTCCGACGTGAATGCAGCTGAATCGTTCCATGTGTTGAAGTGTTCTTGATGAGCGTTCGGTACGAGTTTGATGGCGAAAGCACAGGGGGAATCAAAGGATATATCAAGGTAAAGACGTCTATGTATGATAAATGGAATGAATAAGAGGATATGGTAGGTGGTGAGAAGTAATGAGAGACCTGGTGCATCGCTTCAAGCCCATTTGGATCTGAGTGCATTGGATATCGATGCTATTAAAGCATTTGATGATAATTGTAAAGATGAACCGATTGCTGCGTTTAAATGGCATATTCATACGAAATGGCATCGATCAAGTTCGATGGGGTAAGAATGAGATGTTGATAGAGTGGATTGCGATTTGATAATGATCGTAGTTTCTTGAAGGGATGTTCTCTTGAAAATGCTGGCAATCATTATGATCCTGACTTTGCTTGTGGACCAAATTCTGAGCATATTAAAGATGATAAATGCAAAGACGTCAAGTATACATGTAATCCTCAAGCATATCGTAAAAATCCGAAAGTATGTGAACGTGGAGATTTATCTGGGAAGCTTGGAGAAATGCAGGTAGCAAGCAGTGTCTATGTACATGATTAAGGAATATGAATAGGTTGTCGATGGTGTTATCGCGCATACGTGGTATGATGCATATTATCCTTCCATGCAAGAAGAAACACCACATTGGAATATGCTCCTTCATGCAGTATGTAAGAATACAACACCACGTATTGCATGTGCGATTGCAACTCCATCAACGAATTATGATGGAACGTATGCATCCTGGGTGATTGTAGCTGTTCTAATTGCTGCTCTTCTTGGTCTCCACCACGTTCGACACCCAATATTGTTCAAATACTATCCTACCAACGTCGTTGTCGCTGCAGTTGTCGGCATACTCGGGCTACTTGTTTACCAGTATTTTGTTATCGACAGCACTATTTGATAATTACAAGCAGTGTTTCCCATTATTAATGTTTGGGCAACCAGCTTCGAAAGATGTCGTAACACGCGAATTGAATTCCCATATTCGGCATAGCTCGCACCAACGTTGGTGTCAAGCCACGGTAATAGCTCTTGTATCCTTCAGCTTTGGCAAGCTTCACATAGCAATCCCATGTATGGCGATAAATGCGTGGATTGCCTCCAATGCCTTGCATTTGCATACGTCGACGAATCGTATCGTTGGGATATGTGAGCAATGTAGCAATCATGCCGGCTCCACCGCCACACACCATTTTACCAGCGAAATCTGCTTTAGGATCAATGCCTTCAGGGAGGAATCCACGCAATAGATCATACGAACCAAACTTGATACCTTCGTATGGAATACTTCCAAGCAATGTTGGCCCCATGCCTCGAAAGAGGGCACGAGTTCCTTCTTCACGGACAATTACAACAAATGCAGAAAGCATGCTGGAATGACGAGGTAAGGATTCAATCAATCCTGCAAGCCTTGTACGAATGAAGTCCAATGGGTATGTCAAAATGCAGGCAGTCATGCCTGCAGAGGCACCAGCAAAGAAACCCACTTGGCTTGAGGCGATCGGTACAATTGTTTGCGAGGAGAGAACACTGCGGTAGATATCACTCCAGCCAAAGAGAATTGCTTTATGAGGAAGAATACGCACACAAGCAGCCATATTGCCCCGCCAAAAGCCCAAGAGCCCCTCCATGGCAAAGATCCGACGTGTGGTAGCGATCATTCCTTCATTGCTCGCTCCTGTTTGACACACGATCTTGACTCGCTCAAAGGGGGCGACGACAGACTTGGACACGACGCCAGCCATGCCCCCTGCGGCCATTAAGCCAAGGTTGATCTGCTTGGGCTTTTGCACCGACATCGACGGAAATGTTCGCCAGATGCTACAATGCTTTATGTCGCAAGCTTCATCTCTACTTGACAAGATTTGGTCCCAATATCAATGCTTTTTCATGCTTTAGAAGACGTTTGTAGACAATTGTAGTTGTGAGAATGACTTATTAATCCAAGCAATTTTCATGCTTGTAATCATCTCTTGCCACCCGTTAAATTGCTTGGCAATTGTAGCTTAACGGGGTATTGTGTTTAGTTGGATATCAAACGATCAATCGTTTGATAATGTTCTCAATAGTATCGACACCCTTGTAGAAACAACTTACGTTGATGATAGGAAGGCAACTGCTGCAAGGCATACATCAATTAACATTAATGTTATGGTATTATTTATTATTGTGTAAAGTTATGAAAGATGTTTGTATGAGCTTGTATGGATTGTTAATCATAACATAAAAGAATTTAATGGCCAGAAGAAAGCAACTTTGAGCGATGAAGACGAGGATTTTCTTCTTCTTTGTAGTGAAGAGGAAGAAAATGGTACGTCGAATGGAAGTTTGATGAAGACAAGAACAAGGTCCAGATCACCAAGCTCAAAAAGGTTCAAGAAACTACACGAGTGAGCAAACGAGTATTGAACTGTGCTGTAAGATCTTACTAACTTATTGTTAAACTTATCAATTACATAGAACTGGGCAAAGTTTGGCGAAACTCTTCATGACAACACTAATGTGATGTTTAACACATCTGAAGCTGCAGAAATTATACCTTTGGATAAAGATTAATTGTTTTCTGTAGATTTACATGGAAGACCCAAAAGCTGATTACTTCGCGTCACGAATATCTCGTTAGAAGCTGATTTTAAGGAACTTCTTCGTGTGTTTGGGCCGTAGGAACGTGTGTACTTGGACAAGGACTTTTCAATCTCGTGGCTTTGCATTTGTCAGCTATGTGTACCATGAAGATGCTGAAAAGGCTATGAATAAACTCCTTGAGTTTGAAACTCGAATGGTTAAACTCTCCAACAAGAATCCTGTAGACGAAGGTGCTATCGGTACTACATTTCGATCGGGTTATGGTAAAGATCTTCCCTCAAAACATTGCGAAATGATGCGAAAATAATCAAAAGTTTTCGTAGTAACTAAAGTGCTTCAAGAGATATCACCGAAAATCTTCATCATAAATTTTGCCATGAAATATTGATGGGATTCACTTTGAATCCTATTGTCTGGCTAGTTTTGTTAGAACACATTCTGTGAGATCCATTTAAGCACTTCTCTCGATGTCTGTACTTCTTATTAAATCACAAATTAAATGAAATGAGTTCATTGACAGATCTGCGCCTGAACTAATGAAACGAGGGACTCAAGATTTTTTATGTGAAATATCGTGAGCATAATTGTCAATGGCATCTTGCGCATCATTTTTCATCCCTATCGCCTCTCTCACAGAGAGGATAGATTGAGTGAGGATAGTTGCATCCGTTTTCCTCAGTTGTGGCCAAAACTTTTCATCAATCTTAAAAGTAAAATTCATTAAGTCGATCCATAATAGTTTTCCTGTGTATTCGATTACATTTGGCACACGAGGGTCACCGTGATAGAATCCTCTCTTGTGAAGTTGCCACAATAATGAAAAAAGTTCGCGGACTTTTACATCGTCTAGTGGTCGTTGAAGCGATTTTCCCACTGGGTGTAGCAGCAAAGCGGCACCATTATCAACTATTTCACATTCGCCCACTGTACGAATTGTGATTCCTGTGTTTTGTGTTTGAGCAAGAATATCATATTCTCGATATAAAAAACTTGATTACATCGAAGGGACGAGTTTCAATGCATAATCTTCTTCTCGACGCACGTGAAACACGCGACCATAAGCACCCATTCCAAGAAATGGCTCGCCTTCCACAATTTCTACATTTAATGATTCGAGAGCATTTGTCAATAATTTGACCCAAGGTGAAACATTATCTGCGATAAAACTTGCAAGCATGTTTTTTTATCCTTTGTCAGTCCATTTAGCTTTTACACAAGACCACGTACCAAACTTAGTACCTGAGAGTATAAAAAATGATGTAGAATCAAACAGGACACAGCCTGCTTGTTCCTTAACTTTTAAACCCGAAATGTATAACCACATTTGTCCAAAAGAGCGTGTAATGAGATTTTAGTCTTGCCTTCAAATAGTACAATACAATCAAGAAGTTCTTTGTATGGAGAACCAAACCGATACGGGTAGTTTGTTCGAGTTAAACCATCATCAGGCTCCTTGCGTTTGCGATACATGCCTCAATGCGTAACAAATCCATTCGGCTTTAATCCATTCAACCACTTATATTTTTCGCCATTCACGAATACCAAGCCAGACATGGCTGCAATTTCATCCAAAAAACGGGTAATATGTGCTATAAATTTGTCCTCGTCAGTAAATACATCTCCTTCATCTTGTATGGTTTGTGACCAAATAGCTAGTTGATTTTCAACTGGCACAAAGGTTTTAAACTGTCCT
>JNBS01001975.1:0-13551 GCA_002081575.1 Thraustotheca clavata | reverse complement strand
CAAGTGTTTTACGATAACACTTGAACGTTGGACAGAAGCATCAAATGCAAATCTTTCTTTATATAATGCAACATCTTGGCCATATTCCAATAACAAAAGACCACGGGAAGTGGTTTGCAAAGAGAAATTTGTCGTACCAAACATGCTCATTTCCAATGGATATCCCAATATCGTACCATAATTCTCTGTTAAACCATGACAACTTCCCAATCCAAGATGAAGATCTGAATTGGAATAATCATTTGATAACCCATTTCCACTATCAATGCCAACAAAATCCACAGATTCAGTCGTAAGTGTTCCAGTCTATTTGATTACATCATGTACAATGAAATAGATGAAAATTAAATACCTTATCAAAGCAAAAGCAATCGATATGTCCACTTAAGTTGATTCTTTGAGCATCAATACAGAAAATATCTGCTTCATTTAATCGTGTAAGTGAAAAACCAATTCCAACAGTTAAGACCATAGGTAAAGCAGCAGGAATTGCAGTGGAAATTAAATCAAATACAGAGATGAGCAAGTCATACATAGTTGAATGAGCAGCAATCCTACAAGAATTTTAGGGTTTAAAAAATAGCAAATTTTCCAACGCATCAATTATTCGTAGGATTGTTGTAGCAATGGCTATTACACCCAAAGCCAAGAGATATCTGTAGCTATCAGTGACAATACGAAAAGAAATGGATTCAGGGTATAAAATCGAGCGAAAAAGTTCTCCTTTGCTAGTTGAAAATCCAGTCTTTTGTACCACTGCTTTGGCATCACCTATAGAGCAATTTAAAAGTCTTTTTCAAATAGTCATACCATTAATACGAAGAACAGTAGAACCAGCAGAAAGAATAGCACTTTTTTGCATAGTTTTGTCGTCTATATATTTTTTCTGATCATGTAATCGTACTTTTGTGACTGGAATAGCTAATTCCAATTAGCATCAAATTTATACTTGGAAAATACCTTCTCCAGTTAAAGAAGATTCATCTACAGTGCATTCTCCAGCAATGAGAATCATATCAGCAGCAACAATGGCTTCATCCACAAGTACAATATCTAGACAATAGAAATCAGCAAATTCAATGAATAAAAAGTACATACCTCCCACTACTAAATCTTTAGCTTCGACTAATTGCTCTTTTCCATCACGAATAGCAGATACAATCACATTGCATTGTACTAGAGCTTGCATTGATCTTGCATTTTGTACTTGTATCACAAGTACTAGAGCTTGCATTGATCTTGCATTTTGTACTTGTATCACAACTTCATATAATATCGATGAAAGGGACATGCCAAAAATTGCTAAAGAATATGTATAATATTCTTCTTCTAGCCATAGCACAACGCTAATCAATTGAAAAAGATAAAAAGGATGAACAACTTTATGAAAAAGCACTCTAAATCAATGTAAAATTTGATCAGATAGTAATTTTACCGATGTAATGGTTCAGTAGGAATATCAATGGTATTTGGTCCAAAAAGAGAGAGTCTATCAGTAATTGCATCCGAGTACATTCCATCATTAATACGACGTAAAACACTTGAACAAGTTTCATGTAAAGCAGCAGCAACTAAATATTCCTAAGATAAATTCTTTTCATATATCAAATTACCTCGTTCAAATTTTTTCTTTTCAATCGAGTAGAGATAACGTTGTTTTTTATATTCAAACCAACGATGATGATTGCCAAAGACTTTAATTTCTTGTACATCTCCAATGCTATCGGTCAAAAGAACATAATTAGCTTGATCCATCCCAACACCACGTTTGCGAGCAATTATAGTAAATAGCCATGGCCACCATGAGACTGCAATGCAAAGAATACCACACGAAGCCATACAAAGTACTAGGTAGACAAGAAAGCGAATTTTAGAGGCTCCATAAGCAACAATGCAAACATATTCATCAGGTAACACATGCAGTGGTGGCAATGGCAAAATATCACAGGACAGCAATGGGTCTTTTTCTGAGGATTGGACATGAACTAGAGGTCCATCAAGAAGCTCTTCGCGACGTACTGCAGCAGGCATGTGCAGCTGCAGGGAAACGAGGAAATGAATGATAGATATCAGAATTATGACTTTAATTGAAGTTGAAGTCGGCCATGATGATGATTGTAACATAACACTATTTTTTAGACTTAATTCAGTCTAATATTATTACAAACGAACCATTGACATTGTACAAAGTTTATTTGAAAGATAATTAGATGATTAAAGCTATGGAATAGAAAGGAGTGGATTTATATGGTTGGGAATACTGTGAGTGGCCTTGTTGGGACAATTGACAGTCGCAATTGCGACGTAAAATTTAATATATCCTCTGTTTCTAATAGAAATTGGGTGCAGATATAAATCTTTACTCTTTCAACTCATTTCAATTCCAATTCTCTTTGTAGATCTCTTCCATTGCTTTAATATATTGATATCTACCTTTAAAGCTATCAAGTCTTTATTACTGAACAATACAAAATACAATTTTGTGTTTTCTTTTGTACGGTACTTGGTAAACAGTTCACCCTCTTAACAAAAAATCAAAAAGTCTTCAATTCTCAAAAATAGTCAAGCGTATCTTGTATCGATACCTCTTTTTATCTTGTTTGCGAATTGTATGTTTTGCAGGCTAATTGTCTGGAGAGATAAAAGTCTTCCTATGAAGACCAAGATTTACAAGTATAAATTATGAAAGGTTTTATAAAGTTGTCGAGTGAAAAGGAAGATCTTGTTCATTTGGGATCTTGCGAAGGAGAAGAGAAGACTTGAAAATGAGAGTACTGAGTGTCCTAGCGGCGATTTCGATGGGGATCTCCGCCAAGAAACTTCCCTCTTGTGAGCATTGGACGCCTGTGGGGCCCCATGGTGGCCATTACAACACATCGGCGGCGTTATCTGACGAAAAACTCAACGTCCACTTGATTCCACACACGCATGATGATCCTGGTTGGCTTATTACAGTTGATCAATATTATACGCAAGAAGTGGATTATATTCTTGAATCTGTCGTAACAGAGTTGCTTAAGAACCCGAATCGACGATTTATGTACGTCGAGCAATCGTTTTTTCAACGCTGGTAGAGATATTAGATGAAAAATGCTTAATGCTCAAATAGGTGGCGTGAGCAATCGCATGAAATGAAAAAGATTATCAAGCAATTGGTAAAAGAAGGAAGATTGGATTTATCTGTGAATGGAGGATGGGTTATGCATGATGAAGCCACAGCACATTATTCGGTCATGATTGATCAAACTTCATTTGGTCATGCATTTTTGTTGCATGAATTCAAGTATGTTTTGTTATTAGAAAGATAAATTATGCTTGTGTAGTGTTAAGCCAAGAATTGGATGGCAAATTGATCCATTTGGACATTCATCCACACAAGGATCATTGCTTTCTTCTGGAGTTAATTTTGATGCACTCTACTTTGCTCGTATTGATTATCAAGATTATGACAAACGCAAGAATAATAAAGATCTTGGTACACGTTTTTATACAAATGAAATGCTAATTTGAGTAGAATTTATGTGGGAAGCTTCGCCTTCGAGAGGTGAAAAGATTTTCACAGGAATGATTCAAGATGGATATGGAGCTCCACACAATTTTCAATTTGAAGAAAATTCGCCCATTAAAGATGATCCTTATCTTCATGATTTTAATGTTTGTGAGGAAGTAAAATCTTTTGTTGATCAAAGTCTTGAACGGGCCAAGCACACCAAAGGTAGTTCTACAGCAATTTATATCCTGTTATATTTCTATAGGCAATCATATCTTTTGGCCGATGGGTACTGATTTTACGTATCAAAATGGTCTCAAATGGTTTAAGAACATGGATAAAATCATTCATTATGCCAACCAAGAAGGACGTGTTAATGTGTTTTATTCCACGCTTGGGCATTACACGGATTTGAAACTTGCTGATAAATCTTTACAATGGGCGGTAAAGACGGATGATTTTTTCCCTTATGCAGATCGTGCTTATGCTTACTGGTATTCTATGCATTTTTGCTCCATCCTAATTGCATTAGGACGGGATATTTTACCAGCCGTCCTGGTCTTAAAAGGTTTGCTCGTGTGGCAAATGGTGTATTGCAAAATATGCGCCACGTTGAGATCCACACTGCCACATCATCGAAGGTAAATATTTATGATAGAGGAATTCTATTAACTGTAAAATAGCTCATGCATTTGACTGCTACCGTTGGATTAACTCAACATCATGATGGCATTAGTGGCACTGAAAAACAACACGTCGCTGATGATTATGCTCAAAGAATGCAAGAAGGTTTAGATGCTGCTGTCAAGCAACTTAACAAAGTGTTGGGATCTGAAAAGTCGCCTTATTCATTGTGTTTGCTTGCTAATGTAAGCATTTGTGAACCCTCGACAAGCAGCAAAGAGTTTGAAGTACTTGTGTACAACAACTTCCCTCATGCCAGTACTTTTGGCTTGAATATTCCTATTGATACTACCAACGCTGAAGTCAACCTTGTTTCAAACGATGCTCCTGTTGTTTCTTCTGTTGTGCCTTATGTACCTGTGCATGCTAAAGCTAAAGCTGCAGCTCATACTCTACTCATTAAAGCTGATGTTCCACCTCTCAGTTTCCAAAGATATCGTATTAAAAAAACAACTACTGCCGACGATATCTCTGCTGAAGATGTTTCAACACTTGAAAATGACCATATCAAAGCGACATTTGACTTGAAATCAGGAAGTCTTTCTAGCTTGCTCGACAAAGCCACCAAGACTGAATTGCCCATCAAAACATCTTTTGGATATTACCAGTCGTACAGTAATGGAAATGATGTCAATTCTGGTGCTTATATCTTCCGTCCAAATACCAGTACTTTGCATTCACTTCCAAAACTTAAAGATCATGGATGTACTATTGCCAAACTATTGAAATCTTGCTGGTTTCGCTTTGGTGACTGGGGTGCTTTGAGCTATCAACTTCACCCATGGGATAAATCACTAACTGTTGAATGGACGGTACTATGTTTTATTTTGTTTAAATGCTGACATTTTTTAGGTTGGTCCTATTCCAATTGATGATCATCAAGGCAAAGAAGTCATTCTTCGCTTTGATACCAACTTGGCATCCAACGTAAGATCCAGTTAAATGATAAAGATATTTAGTACCAAATGTAGAAACGATGGTATACTGATTCTAATGGTTTGGAGTTTGTTGAACGTGTTCGTGATTATCGTGAAACTTGGAATTTGACCTTGCACAATGATGAAGAGCATGTAGCTGCCAATTATGTGCCTATTACCACTGGTGTTTACCTTCGTGACGATAAAATTCAACTCAACATTCTAACTGATCGTGCTCAAGGCAGTGCTAGTCTTAAAGATGGTTGGTTTGATCATTACAATCACGTTTTGATTATTTTAATTTAGGTCAAGTGGATGTAATGGTTCATCGTCGCTTGCTTGGGGATGATCATCGAGGTGTGGATGAAGCTCTCAATGAAACAGAGACAGTATGTTGTAATTTCCTTACACTTGAATTGAATTTGACATAGATTCTACTTGAAAACAATAAGCTCCATACTCAAGGCTTGACTGTCCGTGGTCAATTCAGTTTGAATGTGGCCCCACAAACACTAGCAATGGAACGTCTTCGTAAAGAAATGTACCAAACTTATGTACCTCCTCTTGTTGCCTACCGTGCAGGCTCTGGAGCTATTAAAGAATTGCCATATTCCAAAGATATCACTTGGCCAGCAAACGTCGGTCTCATTGCTTTCCATTGGACCCATCCTCACTGCCATTTGATCCGTTTGAGTCATTTGTTTGCTGTAAATGAACATCCCGTAATTATCAACATACATCCTTAATACTTAAAACTACTTGTAGGAATTTTCCAAACCAGCGTCCGTTGATTTACTCCAACTGGTTAAAGTAGCTTCTGGTCAACACGTTGTTGTGAAAGAATTGACTTTGTCAGGAAATGCAGTGAAGAGTCTTGCTTCTACCACAGTCACGCTTAAAGCCATGGAAGTCAAATCATTTGAACTTTGCATTATCAGTGGTGTTCCTGTGTATGATTTTGATATCAAGTCTCTTTCTTCTTCTGATGAGCAATTGGATTTTTAAATGACGTCAAGATAAATGATAATCCAAATTCATTTTTCTACTTCTGAAATGATATATAATAATGTGTGGCTAGGAATATACCGAATGAAACTTATGTGACGTAATATAAGACACATGCAAATGTAGGAAAACGATGTATCCCCGCTACATTTAGTTAAGTCCCCACCAATGTAATGTTTTCCAAACTACTACATTGTGGTAACCAAAGCACTTTTGCATGAACTTAACCCAGCAGATCAATTAATAAAGCTCTATTGGGTTAATTCCATGGATAAGTGCTTTGGTTGCAAGTCTGGAAAATATCATATGGACCCAAAAGTGGCGGGGATATATCGCTTTCCCAAATGTAAGATGGTGTTATCAGGTTGAATGTTATACATGACAAAAATCCCTTTCTTATGATTAATTCAATGCAAATGCAGTAATAGCAAAAGCTCCTACAGAAATGGTCGTAGCTACAGCACTATTCTGTGCAGGTGCTTGAGTCGTGACATTGGGGAAAGAATAGTTCCATTCATGGAGCCACCACTTGAGCTGCCGGAGGAGCCCATCAAATCCATACCAAAATAAAAGTCATCTCCATCAGTGTAAGGTTGTTCATCTGAAGATATTTCATAGCTGCCCGAGCCAGAATCCGACGTCGAATTGACATATGAAGTTGAGTTATTATTGTTGAGTGAAAAGATGTTTTCAGCAGAAAGAGCTTTAGCCTTGTTGCTCTTTGGAGAATAAGTCTAGGAATTAACAAGATTTGGGTTCAAGCACATGCCAATATCAAAGAAACATTAATTTTGGTACGAAATCGGACCTCCTCATGCATTTCAATAGCACAAATCTTTACAGTGGTTGTTGGGCATTTCTTCTTAATGCAAGATTTGATATTCGCGGGGCATGTACCAGATATGATGAATTGAATATTTGCATCCAATGCACGAGCTACTTTTAAATGGTCATAATTGTCATATGTGATACCATTCGAGCCAAACGAAGGAGCAACTTTGGTAGCTTGTTTTCCTTTTAACTTATCAAGAGCAGCAAGATCATATTTGGCAGCTTGGGCGTAGCACTGAATTTTTTATCTTTGCATTTTGCTTTCAAGCATTCACATTGATTTGCAAAAGTTGTAAATGCAGTTGGGGATTGAGAAGCTGCTGCACAAAAGATGCCCTGAAATTGAACAAGCGGGGCACTTGGTAGTGCAGGTGGCTGTTTGCATGGTATCAGCCACGACACCAAACGAAACAAGAAAAGCAAAAAGAGTCACCAAGCAACTGAGGTTTTCATTGTTTAAAGCCAATTGAAAAGTGATAATGAAAATAGTGACTGTGAAAAAAATGTTTTTGGGGATCTGAATTGTGAGTTAATATAGATTGGTTGGTTAAGGTATTTGCAGTGATAGTTGTTTTTTGCAAGAAGTATGTCCAATGCAGTAGTAGATAAAAATATTAACTGGTAAAAGCACCTGCACTGGTGTTGCCATTTCTATCTAAAAACCATCAAAGTTTATGAAATAGCTAAAAGTTGATCACACTAGCAATTTCTATTCTAAATAGAAATTCTGAGTTTTAGAGCTAAATGTACAAATAGAAACTGAGTTCTATTCATTGTATAACGACGTGCTCTGAAGAAGCAATGGGTAGACGTCCCAAATGGAGCGAAATAGAAGACATTACTTTAGTACGAGCATACATGTCAGCAACGGAAGACTCTGTAGTCCGTGTTAGCTAAAAAGCTTCTAAGTTTTGGGCAGGATTTGCTGAATTATTCAAGTTATATGTAACACAAGAAGAGAGAAGTTCACAATCGCTTAAAACCCATTGTACATGCAACAACAGCAACAATCATTTTGATTTATTTTTTGCTCAAAAAGAGACTGCCATGTTGAGGCTAATGGTATTGAATAGAATAACTTCAAAACTAGTGTGACACGAGTGCGGGTGTTCTATGGATATCTTATTGTATAGTAGGATCTAATTGCATATTTTAAATATTTGACGTGATTAAAACGTGGACCTATATAAGTATATAATACAGAAAAATTGTCATTTGTTGTTCAATAGAATCAATATACCGAGCAAAGAGAATATTATTCTGTGTGTACATTTTGTGATCATGAACCATTTTCAATTTTAGATTTTAAAATATGGCATTTTTTCAACCCATCTTTTCGGCGCAGTACATAATGCAGTATATGTAGAGTAAGATTATGCGTGATATCGAGGTTGGAGATTTTGACTTTGAGGCCTTTTAAAAAAAATGTCGTCGAGATAATTGATCATTTTCTACTCGCAAAATAACGTGTGGCTGGAAATGAATCTGACGAAAACATATGCAATCTTTATACGAAATTTCCAAGACATATGTCAAAGTAACGTAGTGTGTGTAATGAATGACACACAGTAAATTTTATGCAAAACAAAAATCCGTTCTTATGATTAATTCAATGCAAATGCAGTAATAGCAAGAGCTCCTACAGAAATGGTTGTAGCTACAGCACTGCTCGTTGCAGGGGCTTGAGTTGTGACATTGGTGCTGTTTGACGAAATAATGGTTCCATTGGAATCCACAAAACTACCACTTGAGCTGCCATACGAACCCATCAAATCCATACCAACATAAAAGTCATCTCCATCAGTGTAAGGCTCTTCATCTAAAGGTTCGTCGTAGCTACCAGAGCCCGATGTTGAGCTTACAACTGAAGATGTTGAGTTTGCATCTGGAGTTGTAACATTGCTATTGTCTGCGAGTGCAAACGTGTTTTCAGCAGAAAGAGCTTTAGCCTTTTTGCTCTTTGGAGGGCAAGTCTTTGAGACAGTGAGACTTGGGTTTAGGCATTTGCCAACATCAAAGAAGCATTGATTTTGGTAGAAAACAGGAGATTTGCCAGCTTTTTCAACAGCACAAATCTTTTCAGGAGTTTGTGGGCATTTCTTCTTGATGCAAGTTTTAATATTCGTTGGGCATTTGCCAGAAATGATAAATTGAATATTTGGATCCAATGCACGAGCCACTTTCAAATGGTAATAATTGTCATAAGTGATACCATTCGAGGCACATGAAGGAGCAACGGTTGTAGCTGGTTTTCCTTTTAATTCTTGGAGAGTAGCAACATCACATTTGGCAGCTTGAGCATAGCATTGTACTTTTCTATCTTTACATTTAGCTTTCAAGCATTCACATTGATTGGCAAAAGTTGTAAATGCAGTTGGGGATTGAGAAGCTGCTGAACAAAAGCTGCCTTTGCCTTTTACAGTTGGGCATTTGGCAGCAGCACAAGAAGCTGCTTGCATTGTATCAGCTTCAACACCAAACGAAGCAAGAGCAGCAAGAAGAGTCACCAAAGCAAAGGAGGCTTTCATGGTTTAAAGCAAATTGAAAAGTGATGTTGAAATAGGTGAGTGTGAGAAAGGTCCACATGTTGGACATAAATGTGAGATCCAGTGATGTCTGGTATGTTTGGTTGTCAATGGAATAACTAGCGCATTAACAATATAGATATGTATGTAAATAGGTTGTTGAATAAATAGAAATATCTCTACAGTTCATAGAAATGGTTTGCACGAGTGTTAAAGACGATTATATGATCCATTCTCATTGGAACATTGTAACAAGCTTCGTAGAAGAATCTACGGTACATTATCATGTGTGGGTGGTTGTGACGTTAGGTTGTGGATAAAAGTTGTTTGTCGAAAGTGATGGTTTAATTCATGGGAGGACTGAATGAACTATATAAAAAAAATTCAACTTCATTTCTTTGTGGATTTATATAGTATCTGTAAAATGACAACCTTCTAAATGAATCAGTATTTGCTAATGAGAACCACATTGTGATTCTTATGTAGCAGTAGCTTTACCCATAACGTTATTATCTTGATTATATTTGATTAGTTGGATCTGATTACTTTTTAAAAGTTTGATTTGATAAGGACCAGCACTATGTAATGCACAAATGTGGACTGATTGTTTGTCTTCTACCAGAAAATGCCAAGGAAAAAGCTTGAACATTGAACAGAGTTATAATAGAAACACAATTCTCTTCCATCATATATTTTGTGATAGGCTTTTACCTTTTTAGTATCTATCCACCACACCAAAGTCAATTTTATATTGCTGCATGAGGAAATGATCAAACCCAATTTCTTTTCATCGGAACAGTTCTTGGGTAATTCGATCAAATTTCTATACCTAAACGCAATTTAGACATTTACTAGTACTACGATAACTATAGTTCACGCTACAATATCGTGTTAAGTGTCATGGGCACGAGGGTGAATTGGATTATTATTCAGTGCGCCTTCATTAGATTCTTTTGAGTTCCTTTCAATCTCTGTGTTGCTATCTGTAGTGGTGCTACTTGGAAAAGGTAACATATTTTGAGCTAGTGCCATTTGATTTGGCTCTTCAGCACAAGTCGGACTGTCAAGGGTCAAGTTATTGACACAATTAGCAAAGCAATCGTTGTAATACGTTTGAGAACCAAAAGTACAATAACTTTCACCCAGTGCTCGAGCATATTTCAATACAAACTCGTACAAATGTTGCATCAAACGATTTATAGGATTTACAGGACAAATTCCTGTCATAGCTTTTTTACGTTTGGTTGAATTGTTTGAGTAAAAGTAAAATGGTATTCGTTGGTATACGTAATACCATTTGAACCACAAAAGAAATTTTTGCTCCTTGCCTTAAAATAACCATTGGTGACATCACGACTAATGGATTTTAGATTTTTAAGACAATCAATGCGCCATCCTTTGCTAGTACTCAATTCATAGCATTGAATATTGATGTTGCCACCTTTGTCCATGACACATTTACAAGTGCTAGAGGCAGCAGGATTAAATTTATTAACCATTGGCGAGAGTGTCCAGCAAAAATTGTATGATAGTGGTATCAGTGCAATCACGCTTGCATTTGTCAGCCCTCACACAAACTGAAAACAATACAAAAAGAACCAGAAGAGTACAATCATTGCTTTTACTGTAGCAAATTCACAAATGTCGAGATCAAAGTGCACATCCAGCTCATGTATCATCAGCTTTTTCACTTTTAAATCAAAAAATATATCAACTCGAGAAATTTTCAAAAAAAGTTAATTTTTCTTAACAATTCATTGTAGAATTCTATGGTTGATGTCCATACAAAGAAGTATGCGGGATTGTTTTGTTTAGATTAAAGCACTTAAAATGATTTACACTGTAATTACTTAATTCGTTTGTCAAACTTTGGAAATAGTTTACTTTACCAACAGCAATTATCCGTGTACGACTAAAGTCTGTTGATTAAAGTACGATGTATTAGCTCTGTGTATCGAATAGTTATCCTGTCTTCTTGTGAACGATTTCTAATCAATACCCTTGTGGAAATTACTAGCTACTAGATGGCTATACGTAAAGGTGAAATTTGTACATTCATTTATTGATATCCAATTATCTGTCTTAAGATAGATGACTTGCAGCTCATAAATGAATAGCCTTATTGTTGATTGATTCGACGTTTGATTCCTTGTTCATAGTTGAATGATTGTTTTTTCTTTCGGACTTGCTTCATTCACAAAAGTGTCTGTAAAATCGGTTGTGTTATTTGCAAGAGTATTTTCAGTGAGAGCCATTTCATTTAGTGCTAGGCCACAATATTGTATGTTACCATTGACACAATTGGTAAAGCAGGAATTGTAATACGTAGTTGAGCTACCACTTCTCGAACAAGGTGCATTAAAATAATTATCGGTAGAGCAGCGTTTAAAACACGAGGGCAATTGGGTTTGACAATGCATTGACCAGACATAGCCCACTCAATATCTGGTTGGATTGTTTGAGCAAGACCAAAATGATACACGTTGATATATGCAATACCATTTTAACCGCACATGAAATTGGGACTATTCGTCTATTTCTACTCTTTGGCAATCGCATTGTCATAGCAAGCACGGTTCATACGTTCATACATGAAGGATCAAATTGTGAAATTGGGTATCCAAATCAAGGCATTCATTCTACACTATATATTACAGCTCGACTAAATCGAATAAAGTTGTTATATACAATATCATCATTGATGAATCAAATTGCAATTCAAGGTAAAATTGGACCGATGAAAATATTTGTTCAAGGAAGAACTTTATTAATCTATGAATTACTCTGTGTTTCTGCATCTAATTGTACAATATCCAATTGGAATATAATCGACATCATGGTTTGATATGAGGATTTTAGTTATTTTATACACTAATGTAAATACAGCCATTTTTGCATAGTCTCATCACAAATTTTAAAACCTGAATTCTCTAAAGGAGCATTGCCTCAAGTTAATACCCTTAGACACCAAAAATTACGAAAAAGGTTTAAAGAAGAATCTACATAGACAATCAGTTGTGTATTCACTGAATCAATACTTCATTAGTACTCCATTAACATTGTATTGCTTTAGTTAATTTAGCTGTTGTATTAATGTGCTGAAGTTTTATTCATTTATTGTCGGGATGTAATCAAAACATTGAGGGTACTGCACCACGATAGAAGTTTTTGCTCACGTGTCATAAAGTTATCTCTTTTCAACAAAATACAAGAAGAAATGGTTAGTTTATTTACTTCTTTTTCTTTTCTTCTTCGTCTTTCTTGTTGGCAGCACGCAGCAATTTCAATTCTTTTTCTTTAAGGACATTAGCTTGAGCAAGTTCATTGTAAATTGCAATCAAAACAAATACAATCACCATCAACATAACATGTTGCAAATTAAATTTGAATGCTGAGGCTTTACCAAGGACATGTTCCAAAAAATGCTTTACATGTACAAGACCTACAATCCATTAATTTCTATTAATTCATATTCTAATATACCTGGTTTAATTGTTTTGATAATATCATTGGAAGTATACTTGGTGGCATCTATTTGTTAATTAGTTTTCACTTAAGATTGGTCTACGTACAGCTTGAAATGGCTAGAAAAAGGTTCTGAAAGTTTAACAACGAGATAGATGCCACAAGGATTAGAAATGGAGGCAGGAAAATCGCTTGAGGCAATGACACGTTCAACATATCGTCTCGAAAGAAAAATGTAAAATGACAACACACCAAAAATGATACGTGGCAATACATAATTGAAAGAAGTACTTAATTGAATGGGTATAATTTAAAAAATTACACACAAATTTTAAAATGAATATTAAAAACATAGAAAGACGACGTTAAATTTAATTTTTGTATAGTATTGTATTTTTAGCATTATCGATCATGAACAGACATAGTGACGGCGGGTCCAACATCCTTCGTGGCGGGAAAAGATCTTATGATTGTAGTACTCTTGTAGGCAACTTTGTCGAAGAAGCTTATCGTCCTGAAGCATTAAAATCAAAGGGAATAACGTCGTCTATGTATATTACATCGACGCAAGAGCAAATGGCTCATGGCAATAAACCTTTGAATTTTGGTGGTGGTTTACAACGTGAAGGAAATC